>JAQFVV010012513.1:2863941-3168941 GCA_028023455.1 Epiperipatus broadwayi
AGTCAAAAAAAAATTATTTTTTTTTAATTTTGATTCCGGTCGTTAGCCCATGTCACTAGCTCAGTGGAATAGCAGAGATTAAATAATATAAGATCTTATCTAATTAGATTTCAACATTAAAAAATAAATAAAATAAGCCACTGCCAGTAATTAACATACAAACATTTATTTATGCACATATATATAAGATTTAAAATTATTTTAGTATTAGTTTACATTTTAACATTTAACATTATTTTTAACTTTGATTTTTGACTTTAATTTACCTTTAATTACTATTATACTCTAATTTTACATTTTAATTAAGTTCGCACAGATAAATTTAGGAAAGCTTGTTTATAATATTGAATATAGATCGGTTACATAGATTTCACAGTCAACAACATTTCAAAGTAAACATAAACAATCAAAATACAAAATTATTGATAACTGACAATTGCGGAGGGAAATTTCTACGTAACCCAATAGTATTCATCATAAGATACTCGCATTGTCACCAATAACTTAAAAGACATCCGAATAAATACATTTTAGATACTCACCGTAAGGTATCATTATTTATCGAATGTCTATATATTTTGATCAAATATGAAAACGCAAAACACAGTTAACCGATAAACAATCCATGCAAGCGTCTATAAACAACTTAAGTTTAATGCATTTTTATTTAGAATCGAGTATGAATATTACATAGATTTGTATTGAAATTAAAATATTCTATCCCTATTTAACCTTAGGCTAAAATTCGCCGTCAAACTGTCATCAATCCATCTGATATATCGATGTATTCAATGTAATACGAAATACGGCAGCACCAAAAGAATTAAGAAAGACATTGACTCTCAATCAGATAGGAATATTACATCTATCTAACGAGAAGAACAATAAAAAAAAAACTCCATAGAAAGGAACTGCGTTCTCCGTCTTATAATTCCTTCCATGGGCAAACGGGTGAGTGCGGCGTATATATAAACGATTCTGCCAGTAGCGAATCTCCGATTACATCTACTAACTACATCAATATATCCAATCCATTGACCCAATCTAACAACGACATAAATAACCTAGGATTACCCTCCCCTAATATAACTTTACAAATCTATACAGCCATTCACGCCCGACTTAAGTTTAACATTTTTATAATTAATTTAACGGAAAACAACAATCATAATAAAACTTAAAGAACAAAAAATAAATAAATGGAAATGATTTTACAAAATAAATAAGAAAAAAAATACATCAAATAACATTATTAATTTAGTTTGGTCAGATAGGATTCTATTGCATTATTTACTAAAAAGTTTTAAAATTTAGAGTTTTTATTGTTTCAAGTGAATATATATAAGTTCTTACGATTTTTAAAACGTCCAACTTTATCCGTTGCTTGCCATGAACGTAAATTCCCACGCCGTCCTAAAATTGGTATCCATTTAGCCGTTGTTTTATTTATTCATTCGGAGGTTTTTTAATTTAGTTGGTCCTCAATGTAGGAAACGATAGTTCATTTCTCCCTTCTTTAACAGCTGAAAGAATTGACCGTGCGTCTGTCAATTTCTCCAACTTCGTACTACTACATATAGTCACATCGTAATAATCAATTTCCAGTCACTGATTAATAATTTCCAAATTTTCCTTTTATATTAATGTGAAGGATTGAATTTACATTACGTCACCGATGCGATGGTCCTTTCGCTGCGGTCCGATTCCATGGGAATTTATTCTTATTTGCTAACAGTTTCTATTGTTTTCTTATCTGACCGGTGTTTTTACATTTAAATGTCGAAGGCTGGTTTACATTTAACTAATTAACAATCATTTCCATTTCTGATTAATTAACCTGTTTTCCAAATCAAAAATATATTTAAAGATAAATTTAAAGATATAATTTCATCTCCAAATCTTTTTAAAATTTAATTTTAAAATACTTTTTCTTTAATAAAGTTTTATTTTAATAATTTTTCATTATCTGTGCAATTTAATTAATATATAAGAGTTTAAGATGATATTTAATTTCAATTTTTAATTCTTAAAGAAAATTTTTAAATGCGAACTTTTTAATTTACTTTCATGTTTAATAAATTTAAAAAAAAAAAAAACAATGTAACGAACGTCTATGCTCGTTACACTATATTGCACAAGATTCAATGTTTTCTCTAACTATACTGTTCAGATGTACATTCCTGACAGTATAGTATATTTGTGCTGTTGTATTATCATGCTACATTGAATACATCAATGTTACAGATGGATTGACGCCAGTTTGACTGCGAATTTTTGGCCTAAGGTTAAATAAGGGATAGAACATTTTCCTTTCAAATACAATCTATATAGTCTATTCATACTCGACCCTCTAAATAAAATATTAAACTCATTGTAATCTATTTAAATGTAAAATTAAAAGTTAATATAAAAATATAAAATGTTAAATGTATTCCTCAAAATTTATTTATACGTGTGTTAATAAATGTTTGTTTGTTAATTACTGGCAGTGGCTTTTATTTTTTTTATATATATTTAAGATGCAATTAAAACAAGTTATTTATTATTCTGAATATCCATGAGCTAGTGACTTGGGCTAACGATCTGAATATTTAAATAAAGTGGAATCTTAGCAGTGCATATCTGCCTACTTTATAAAATTTTCTAGGCTCAGATGCCTAGATGGCGCCCATGTAGTGCAGATTGCGGTAGATTCGATCTTGCTTTTGGATCATTATAATATATATATATATTAATACATATGTATTTATACAAAACATTGAAATTAGCTCTACAATATTCATTAAAATAAGAAATTAAATTGAAAGGCTGCAAACCTTTCATGATTATTATACTTATCTGACAGCCAATCAGATGTTATGATGGCTGTCTGAATAATGATCAAACTGTAAACACAAGATAGAGAATATTACAAGAAAAGAGTGGCCCACCCTTTTCTTTACTTGTCTTTCTATATATCTAAGCCAGACTGACGTATTTAGGTTTGAAAGCGTGAAGCTTTAAATATCTTCATATTTAACTTGCTGAGTCTAATTTACATACATACAGCATGAAAGCCTACAATTTACTGTCTTGTGTTTATGGTTTGATCATTATTCAGACAGCAATCATAACATCTGATTGGCTGTAATATGTTGAAAGGTTTGCAGCCTTTCAATTTCATTTCAACTAACTATATGCACTTTATATAAAATAAATATTATTATAACAAGAAATAAATAATGGCTACAGCAGCTATTTAATTATCTACATGCAAGGAGAGTATAGATCTACTGTCAGCTTCAGTGTCTAATATTCCTGTGCATGATCTGCTCACCCTTATGGTGGAATTTATGGAAAAAATGTGTGTTTTTGATATTTCTTTCCAGACAATATATATATAGGATGTTTTTTGGAATTCAAACTGTTTTATATTAAAGTTGTATAAAATTAAAAAAGAAAGGTACCAACCATATATATATATATGGTTTAAAGTTCCCCTCATTTAACACATTACATCAAATCATCAATTACGATTTTTTGCAAAACTTTTTAGAATAGATATGTATTTCTAAGTTCTATTTATGAAAGTTAAATTATTTATTATTAAAGAAAGAAAATTGAACAAATACAATAACTAAGGGTTTATTATTACTTCTTTAAAATTATTTTTTTAAATACAAAAAAAAAATATTGAAAGATTGAAATATTTTAAGGTTTTCCACACATTAACCATGATCTAATGTGATACATAAAACCATCACTTAACTACATAAAGACTCTAGAAAAATGTTTAATTTAATCATTTAGATGAAAAAGTGTCAATTTCAAGCAGATCAGTGGTTTGCGGTATTACAATGGTGCTATAAGCACTATATCTCATCTACACTGTTTTAGATTGATTATAACATTATAATATGGTTTGTGCATCTTTCCCACAACAGCAATTCTAATGTATTAGCTGAACAAAAATTAAAGTTAAAAGTATTATATGTCCTTTTACATGATTTGTGATATCGTATTTGCATGAATATATCATGAAGGAGATGTCTAGAAGTGAATAGAAATGAAAATTTTTTTATTGATCAAATGCTTTAGCCTGATGGAAAATAATTAAATTGTATAGAAAAGTTTGTAATTTTTAGTAATTTGATTACAAATTGAAGACTATGGTGCAATATTTTTGTAAAAGACTTATTTTTACATCAAAATTATATCACTAATTGAAGATTGTCTATGAAAACATTTATTTTTTAAAAAGATAACTTTTAAAAAGTTTGTTATGGTTCAAAGGAAATCATTTTACTTGCTAAACATAGCATAGAATTGTTATTGTCAAATAGTACAGTAATTATTTTTCATAATTATAATAACAATAAATAATAGTTTTAGTTTTAATTTTTTCTTTCTTTCATGATAACTAATCTTACACTTACCTTATTTTTTTTTTCATGGGTCATAGCATCGACCGGGAAGTGAAACCACTAACCCGGGACAACTGCTTATAAGGCAGCTGTGCTCACCACTCGACCACCAATGCTTGACATACCTTATTTTTAATACCATATTTTAATAACATATTTAATATTTTGTTCTATTAACACTTTAAATAAGAAAATTTGTCCAAAGACTATCTAATATTTTGTTCTAATAACTATTTGAATAGATAAATTTAACTACTAATGCGAAGTTACATTGTTGTAGATAAGAACTCATTTAAAAATTAATTTTCACATTTTTAAAATGTCAAATAGTAACATTTAAAATACACCTGCAAGCTTACATTTGTAATAAACACTGTTAAGATTATTAATGATTTATATACAATAAAAGTTAGTTGTAAAATATACTATTGTGGAGGACTATTTAATGTAAGACCCACTACGTTCATTCAAAATCGACAAGAATACATTTCAGCTAAATAAGTTACAGAAATTTATGAAAGAATCTTTATAAATTACATTTATATATTTTAACAAAAACTATAAAATTACTTATAAAATTAAGTACTATTTTTACTTTCTTAAATAAATTCACATTATTTTTTATTTATATAAAATACAATTTTATTGTTTTTTTTTTTTTTATATATAGTTAATTGTACCAGAAAATATTGATTGTTAAATATAAAATTATTAATACCTTTACAGAGTACTGTATTTTTACTAAAGGTGCTCTGTTTCTCTGAGATTTTTAATAATAGTTTATTCTGTTTTATAACATATAAGGATGTCCAGGTATGAGAAAGATTTATATCACAATTTTTTAGCAAACTGTCATTTACTTCTACATAAGCTCTGAGGAAAGTACTTGTTATTGTACTGAAACATCAGCTATTTAGCTATTATATTTTTACTTCAGAAAAGCTCCCAGAAATAGTACTATAAATTTGTCATTTATCCATGAAAATATTAGTATTAATATATATATAATATTTAAATACAAGTATAGTCCCTATATTGAACCGAATGTAATTAGAAGGGGTTTGAACTCAGACTTTCAAGATATCTACAGCTTTCCATTCCATCTTATACAACTGATACATATGACCACATACAATTGAAAAATATAAATGGTTTCCAACCATTCCATTTTATATAATCAATACACGACATATAAATGTAAAAAAGATAAATAATCACCAATAAAACAATTTCATGCTGAATCAACACTCATATATTGGATATCATTTAACTTTTTCACATGTATGTATGATAATTGTAGGGATATTGAAAGTCTTTATATATACTAGTTAATACTTAGACAATCCCAATGTAAATATCAATCAACGATCTCAAACTACATTGTAAATTATTGTTATATTGATGATTATTGATTTACTTTTAGTGTTATACAATATATATATATATTATAACGATCGGGGAGAATAGTGTCTTAATGTATCTGCACTACAAGGGCGCCATCTAGGCATTTGAACCTAGAAAATTTATATAGTAGGCAGATACGTAAATATTGGTTGCTTCTGACTGTTAGCCCAATGTCACCAGCTCAGTGAAACAGCAAAGATAATAAAATAATTATCTAAAAACATTTTCAAAATAAAGGAAACCACTGCCAGAAATAACACATAAACGTTTATTTAAACATATATAAGATTTAAAATTATTTTAGTATCAGTTTACATTTTTAACTTTGATTTTAGATTTTAATTTACATTTTAATTTTTATAAGTTCGCACAGATGGATTTATAAAAGTTTGTTTTATAATGTTGAGTATAGATCAGTTACATAGATTATATGGTTAAAAACATTCCAAAATAAACATAAACAATCAAAATATAAAGTCATTGATGGAATTGCAGAGGGAAATTTATAATAAACCCAATGGCATTCATCATTAAGATGCCTCATTGACACCAATAACTTAAAAGACATCTGAATAAATATATTTTAAATACTCACCATAAGGTATCATTATTTACTGAATGTCTATATATTTTGATCAAATATGAAAACCAAAAACATAATTAACCGATAATGAATCCATGCAAGAGTCTATACCCAACTTAAATTTAATGCATTTAGAGTGTCAAGGATGAATAGACTACACAGATTGCATTTGAAAAGAAAATATTTCATCCCTTATTTAACCTTAGGCCAAAAGTTCACAGTTAAACCAATGTCAATCCATCTGATATATCGATGTATTCAATGTAATACGAATACGACAGCACAAATATAGGTTAAGAAAAGAAATTGACTCTCTTCCAAATAGGAATACTACATCTATCTGACAAGAAGAGCAATAAAAAAAACCCCATAGGAAGGGACAGCATTCTTCATCTTATTATCCCTTCCATAGGCAAAATGGAAGTGTGCAGTGTATACTAGCAATTCTGCTTGTAATGAACCTCATACTACATCTACTAATTACACCAATATATCCAATCCATTGACCTAATTCAACTACGAAACAAATAACCTAAGATTACCCTCCCCTAATAATACTTCACAAATCTATATAGCCATTCACGCCCGACTTAAATTTAACATTTATATAATTTAGTTTAACGAAAACAGAAATCATAATAAAAACTTAAAGAACAAAAAAAAAATAATTAAATAAATGGAAATGATTTTACAAAAGAAATACATCAAATAAAATTACTCATTAATAAATTAAGTTGGTCAGACAGGATTCTATTTCTATAAATTAAATACTGGAAAAGTTTATATTTTAGAGTTATTATTGTTTTCAAATTAATTAATGTTCATTAGATTTCATAAAGTTCTTACGGTTTTAACAAGTCTGTAGTTTCTAATTTCTTGCAGTTGCTTGCCATTTGAAGCCAGCATTAATTCCCTCGATGTCCTGTGGTCCTCAATATAGGAAAAACAATGTCATTTCTCTTTCCTTTTAACGAGACTGAAGGGATTGAAGAGTGCATCTTTTCAATCCCTTCTCCTTCAACTCTGCAATAACACATATAGTCACATCTCTTCTCTCCCAGCTCTTTCTTCATTCACTACAATTTATTTCCAAACTTTTTCTTTTTATATGAATTTTGCAGATTAACTCAACACTACGTCATGACGATGGTGATGATCCTTTCGCTGAGGTCCAATTTGAGGGATTTCTTTCATTGGCCATTCTGTTCCTATTGTTTTTCTCTCTTATCTGACCTTTGCTTATACATTTTAAATGACCAAGAGCTAGTTTACATTTAACTAATTAAAATAATCATTTCCATTTTATGATTTATTAATGTGTTTTCCAAACTTAAAGATATATTTTTATTTCTAAATCTTTTTAAGTTTTTGTTGAAAATTTAGTTTTAAAACTTTTTCTTTTTTTAAAATAAACTTTCGTTTAATATTTTTTTTAAATTTCTCATCTGTGCGATTTTATATATATTAGAGTTTAGATGATTTTTTAATTTTCAATTTTTAATTCTTAAAAAATAAGTTTTTATTTGCGAACTTTTATTTTTTCATGTTTAATAATAAAAAAAATAATGTAACTGTGGATGTGCCTGTTACAATATATATATATATATAAGCAAAAATATGAAGTGATATGGTATAAAATAAGTTCTTAGAAAGAGTCAGAAATTTTTATGCATAGATCATGTAGCCAAAAGGTCTTATTATCCAGTGTTTCCTCATTTCTATAGAATGACTCTCAATTCCAATTTTCCAACAAATAGAAGAGCTAACTTAATATAATATTAACACCATTTATGTTCTTTATTACTTTTTACAATGTTTTTTACAACCCATTATTGACAGTTTCGATTGCCCCAGAAATCTTCTTCAGAACTTCTATTTTTTTTTCCAATTTTCTAAAGCAATCAAAAACTTCAGAGGAGAGTATTCATTTATTTAACACTCTCAAAGGTGTGTGCTCATTTAGCTTGAAAGGCTGATATTGGAATTAAATCAATAGTGGGTTGTAAAAAGCATTGTAAAAAGTATTAAAGAACATAAATGATATTAATATTATATGAATTTGACAATGCAATAAGAAAGATAAACTTATAATACTTCAAAAAGGATATCTAAATTAGGTAGGTAGGCTTTTGTGTAATGTCTGTAGTCTATCCATCATGAACCATAGAAAGGCAAAGCTTATTTACCTGTGAGACATAGAGGGCTCTTTTGTTATGCACAAATTTTCAAAAAATATTTCAGGTATTTGTTACAAATATTTTTAAACATTTTTTTTGAAATTTTGCTTTAGGAGAAGCAAAAATTCTACCCAAGTCACAGTATAATATGAATAAAATATTGAAATAAATATGAAATTTTATTTGAAAGCAGTTTATCCACACAATTTGTAGTTATTTAATTTCATATTTACAAAATTAGCAACAATTTATTTCCATATAATTCAATACATATAATATTTTGAATTGTTACTGATGCACACTTTACAATTCTCTCTTGTAAAATACTTATTTGAAAATATATCTCAGCCCAATTTAATATTGAAGATAAGCATTACAGTTAATGTGGCTGCTAATAATTTGGTTAAAATGAAACAAATCAAAGAAATGGAAGTAAATTAGTATTGTTTGAAGAGTGAACACAATGATAAAAGATGGATATATTATGAGAGAATTTTTACAATATATAATAAAATGAGTTAGTAATATTTATTGAGGCTATAACCTTGATAATATGCGTATAAAATGTGATAGTAGGGACCTCTACAGGTGTTTTAACCACAAGCTTACGTTATGGAAGAAAAGAGGGGAACACTTCTTTACTTCAACCTACTTTCTATTTAAATATGTAAAGCTGAAGTGGTTAGATCTGCGAATGTGAAGCTATTCAATACTTCACTGATTAAGTCCACATTTCTTATTACACATTAATACACCTGTAGAGGTCCCTACTATTGCATTTTATACATATATTATCGAAGTTATAGCCTCAATAAATATTACTACGTAATCAATGTACATTTAATAAATTTATAATTAAAATGAGTTAGATAATGAAAGCATAATAATCTTGGAAAAAAAAACAGAGTAGTCTTGAAGAAGTTTATTGAGAATAAAATCTGTTAAAGATTAGTGATTTGTCATATTGGTAGCAATATATCACTCATGGAGCAAATATTATTTATTTTTATTACCACCTGTTTCAATGTCCATAAGTTGATCTACATAAATCCAATTTTCTTAAATGCATCTAAATTGTAATGCTCAATGACTATATATGTTCATAAATGTACATTCATTGAAAGCAATCCTTGAACAATACCAATATCAATAATGATCAACAATCTTAGTATGCCAACAACGCCAACCCCTTTTAACAATAAAGATGGAAATCCACCTTTACTTATGGTCAATTATTTTTATATAGATACTATAAATTGCAACTTGACCACAAAGAGTGAAATTATTGGTACAAAGAAGTTTAAATAAATCTTATCAAACAGGTATATATAAATTGTTCTGAAGGCATGCTAATAAATAATTAATTATAACTTTCAAACTGTGCTTGCAATTTTCAAACTGCACTCCATCAATATATTACTTTAATAATAAAGCTAATAATATCTGAAGCTAAAATAAATTACATTTACCTGTTTAATGGTGTTCTATTTGAACTTTTTTACATCAATAATTTCACTCTCTAAGATCAAGTTGCAGTGTTTAGTGTCTATATAATGATATTCGTTCATAACTAGAAGTGGATTTCCTCCTTTATTGTCAAAATGAGGTTGTGTTGACTACAGATTAAGATTGTTATTGATATTGTATTGTTTAAGAATTTCCTGTTTTCAATGAATTTTCATTGATAACTCTATCAGGCCTTGTGCTTATTAAGAGTTCATTGAAAGTTATAATTGCAGTTTGAAAGTTCTAATTGAATATTTATTAGTCTGTTTTCAAAACAGGTTATATTTACCTGTTTAATGAGGTTTGTTTAAATGAGGTGAATTCTTTCCTTTATTGTTTAAACAAGGTTGCCTTGACAACAGATTAAGATTGTTAATTGTTATTCATATTGATATTGTTTACAGGTTGACTGCTTTTCAATGAAACCAGTCAACATGTAATCAATCCCAATATCAATAACAATCAACAATTTCTAACTGTTCATCATCATCATCAACCATTATTAATCCACTGCAGGATAAAGATCTCTCCAAGTTTAAACCATCTTTTTCGATCTTTAGCTTCTCTTCTCCACATCACCCCTGCACACTTTCTTATTTCATCCATCCATCTCACATGTGGTCTCTTTCTGGGTCTTTTACAATCTCTTGGAATCCAGTTTAACTGTTGTTAAGGCAATGTATATATAAACATTAAAACCATAAAACTTTAGTAAATATTTTAGTTCTGCTTGTATATCCATGAAAAAGATACAAGTCACACTATTAATTTTGATGAAGTTACGGTTGTCTTCTTTTTAATATAATCCTCTAGACTCTTCCTCCTTTTCTTCTTCCTTAGTTTTTCTGGAGGTTTGATGTTATATAGTTGTCTTCTTTGAGAGTAATGAAATATATAAAAAAACTAAGGAATCTTTATTATTAAAAAATTATGATTCTGAAGCAGTTAATTTACTTAAAAATTATTTTAATATTAACAGTGTATGGAAAGTAAGTGGAATTGCTGGTAATGTTTAATTTAAATATATTGTTACTTTGTAGTTCTTTACACTCGAAGTTTGAGTACTAGATTTGACATCAAGCCAAGGACCATGTAGTCCAGAATATAATGCTTAGTCAAGGCACTATATCTCAATAACAAAACAATTCAATCATATAATAGAAATAGTCGAACACATAATTATAAATCAGAAGCAATAGTAAACATGTTTTCCTACAAGTATTGTAGCTTAGTGAAATAAAAAAACTTGATAATGATCTCTCTCAGAAATTTACAAAAAATCATATGTTACTCAATGCCAAGTATTTATAATTCTAAGGCAGTATGTAATTTGCTTATACTTAATTTCAAATAATAAGTAGAGAGACTTGAACTCAGGATTTTTCAGTTTATTCATCCTCCATTTTAATTAATACACAAGACGGCGCACATATAAAAAAAATACCTGATGCCAATATATGTATGTTGAGAGTAACAAGAAGAGATCGAAAATGCAATGTATGGGTAAGAGAACAAACAGGTGTCACTGACCTCATTGAAAAAATTAAAAGATTGAAGTGGAGTTGGGCTGGGCATATTGCTGGAAGAGATGATAATAGATGGAAAATTGAAATTTTAAACTGGATTCCAAGAGATTGTAAAAGACCCAGAAAAAGACCACATGTAAGATGGATGGATGAAATAAGAAAGTGTGCAGGGGTGATGTGGAGAAGAGAAGCTAAAGATCGGAAAAGATGGATTAAACTTGGGGAGACCTTCATTCTGCAGTGGATTGATAATGGTTGATGATGATGATGATATGTAATGTCTACATGAATATGACTACAATATTAAATCCAATAAGAGCATTGAGGGTTCCACAATTGGTTTTTCAATGCAATGGATATTTGAGTAGTTGGAAGAATGAGAAGACTAAATCCTGCCCATTAAAATTTGAGAAATTGTTATCTTAATTTAAACTGAACACTGATTGTATATATGTGTAGCAGATTATGATCTGGCCCAACTGATGAGTGCTGTTTCTGCATGAAATACATATGGTGGGAATCATAAGTCTTTTTCACGGGTATGCAATCATGTGTATCAGTTGCTCAGGATGGATTGGAAAATGAATTAATTGAACAATTCTGAGTTCAAGTTTCTCCTTGCAATGTATTTATGTTATCATCATCTTAATGAACTTTGCATTAAAGTCAAATTTTTCATTTTATGCACCAGGGCATTGGGGTAGGCAAATGGGTAATAATAAATTTTGAGCTTGCTTCAGGAATGAAAAATGGGTTTTGTATAGTTATAAAACATATATAGACTATACCCATGTCTTTTGGTACAATAGTAGAATGGAATACTTTGGAAGTTCAAAGTTCTTGATTATGGCTTAGCTATTTTGCTTTCAGTATTTAAATTTCTTATGAAGCCCCAAGTGATGGTGTAGGGAAAAGGCTAATATTACATTTTGAGTTTGCTTCATGCATTAAAAATAGATTTTGCATTGTTAAAAAAACAGAGATAGACTATGACCATGTCCTTGCTGCAATGGTAGAATAGAAGATTCTGAAAATTCAATGTTTTTGATTGTGGCTCTTTTGCCTTTGGTTTTCAAACGTCTTATGGACTCCCAAGTGATAAAACCTTTCTATTATCTATTTCATATTTCAGTTCAAAATGAAGTACGTCTTTCAAGCCAATTAGAAGATTGCCAATACTGCAGACAGACAATTATTTCACAGACCAGACACATTTTTATTGAACTTGGCTTGTTCATAACCATATGTTATTTTAAAATTACGATTTTTAATGAATCTTTAATTTTTTATGAGACATTGCGTCAAAATCATCAATAAAGTCAGAAAAGTCTGTGGAGGATTTGTAGATGTAAATAAAATATATAAACAAGTTTACAGTCTTAATATTTTCTATTTTATATTGACTAGAAAGAAAAACAAGGTTTAGAAATTTCTGAAGATTTATTATGAAACTCATTATCTTAAAGCGCAGAAGAATTAGATACCACTGATAGCGATTTATCATTTTAAGTGTAATGTTTTGGTTAAGTAAACAAGAAAGTAATCTATTGATCAATTATTAAAGTTTCTTCCAAATCTAGTGGGGATAGATTGTATCAATTTTAAAATGATAATGGTTTGTTTGGAACACTGGTTTCTAAAAATCAATAACAGTCGATTAACTTTCGGTGATATTGATTTTTTAATAATTAATTCTAGTCTTTTGACCGTAACATTGATTAGTACTATTTAACAGTGTTTATTTATTTATTATTTTTCCGAACGGTTGTGATGAGGGTATTTTAGTTGTATTTATATATCGGACTATTTTCTACATCTAATATTAAGTATTGAACGTCTTTAGAAAAAATTAATTTTATTTAAATTTTCCATTACATTCAACTATTAGTAATAGCACACAGGTTTGTAAATGCACAACGTTTTGTGATGGTATTATTCTTCTCTTTTCTTCAGCTGCTGCCATGACAAGTAACAGTACTAGCATGGGAATAGAACCTGAACTTTTAGATTCTTGGACGGCTCAGTTGGTTAAAGCATTATCTTAAAATTTCATAGTCAAAAATTTAATTGTGTAGATTTGATTCTCACTCTAGTACTGTCACTGGTCAGGCCAGCATCACCTGTAGAAGAGAGAAAAATAATATTTCTCGCAACGTTATGCATATACTAACCTGTGTGCTGTTATTAATCTTGAATGTAATTAAAAAAATTAAATAAAGTTAAATTTTTCTAAAGGGATTCAATACCTAATATTAAATGGTAGAAGTAGTCTAATGTATAAATACGACTGACGTATTTATTTATTTGTTTATGTGGGATTCGAACTCAGACTTTCACACGACCCACTACTCTCAGTGCCATCTCATATTGCTGACCCACCTGATCACACACATTTTGAAAAGATAGGTAATCACCAATATACGTATTTCATGCTAAACCAGCGATCATCAGTTGGTCTAGATTACTATCCTCACACATATATACAATCAGTGCTCAGCTTTATATTAAGATAGCCAATCTTCATACTTTAATGGACAGGCTTCAAACTATTTCAACTCACAATGCTTCAGCCTTCCATTTCATTGAAAAACTGATGATGGAACGTTCAAGGCCCTTGTTAGTGCCAAGGTTGTCATCCTACCCATGTTGACATATTAATCATTCTGACCCCTCATGTACAGAAGAATAATCCATTTATATATACATATGTGAGGGATGGGCAGACCTTTTACACACTATTTATATAAATTAATACATTGTACAGGCTTAAACCTGCATTTATATATGTAGTATATGTGGGATTCGAACTCAAACTTTCACATGACCATCTTATAGTGCTGACCCACCTGATCACACACATGTATAGTGGTGATTATTTATCTTTTCAACATGTATGTTATCAGGTGGATCAGCAATATGAGATGGCACTGAGAGTAGTGGGTCGTGTGAAAGTCTGAATTCGAATCCTACATATATTACATATATAAATGCAGGTTTAAGCCTGTACAATGTATTATTTGTTTATGCTAAATTATTTCTTTTTATTTATAGTATGAGTTGTTGTTACAATACAAATTTAAAAACCTTATAAAGCATATATGCAAGTGGGCATTAATTGTATTCATACTTTAAAATGTCTAACAGATTGTTGATAAATACTTACATATGTAAGTTGAGATGCTATTCTAGCATGATTGACAGTTCTTTGGTATACTTTAACAAGACTGTATATTCTAACTGAAGAGCATGACATTGTTACAACACCAGAATATTAACAATTTTTATTAGCTACACCACTCTCATGCAAGGTTGGGACTGTTTGCTATCTGCTTTTAAAATGTTGTAGAGGGATGTAATCCTAAACATATGACCAAAGACTTTTTTGGGATCATAGATCTTTGTTACAGATCATATATTCAGGATTATATCCCTTCAAATGATGTTAAAAGTGGATAGCAACCCATTCTTATCATGCCATGTAATGAAAATTACACTATAGAAATAATATTCATCACTGGAATATTATTTTATTTTTGATAGTGCTAAAATTAACTTTAATATATTTACAAATGATCCAAATACTTTTCATTTATTTATTCTCTAAATCCAACCAGTAAATTTAGAAAGGAAAATTATTATACAGAGTTGTTACATCAATGCCATTAAAAGACTAAATTAACTTGCTAAACATCACATGATCACCATGTTCTAGGATTATGTAAGCTGTTAGAACAGTGTCCTCAGATCCAAGACTCCTCACTGATGAAATCTACAAGCTAGAATCTAGTCTGATGATATTGGATGAGTAGGCGCTAGATAGAGATTTTATGTACAAACCTTTTTATATCCATTGATTGATATGACTTGCACTAGATGGTAGAGAAAGAGGGAATAAATAAAATACAGAAAATTAAGGTGTTTGATAATAAAGAAAAAGTATGCACTAGTGATCATAATTTCATTGTAATTGAAATGGTTGGTAATGTGATGGAGAATAGAAATAAAAGTAGAAATAATAGTGAAAGATGTGGATGGAGAGTGAATGATAAGAGTAAGTTGAAGAGTATAAAATACAAATTGAAGAAATAATGGAAGAGTGGGTTGGGGATGAGTATAAGTACTGGTGTAAAGAAGTAGAAAAAGTGGAAAATAGGGTTTTAGGTAAGAATATTCAGAAGAATAAAAATAATAAAAAATGAGAATTAATAAAAGTGTAAAAGAAAGGAAAGAAGCATGTAGAGAATATAAGTGTGCTATTAAGAATAAGGAAAGTGAAAAAGATATTAATGCTAAATGGGAAAAGTACTTAGAAAAGAAGAAGTTGGCTAAAATAGATATTTATAGAGAGAGAATGAAATTGAATAGTAAATTGTTGGAGGATATTAATAAATGTGGAAGAGATGGGAGTAAAAAATTTTGGAATTATATTAAAAGGAGAAATGTAGGGGAGAGAGAGAGTTAATATTACTAGATGATGAGGGAACAGAGTGTAGCTCTAGAGAAGATTTAGAGAAAATCTTAAATAGTTATGTAATGAATATAGAAAAGATGTTAGATGTGAATGATAGAGTGTTAGAAAATATGAAAGAATATAGTAATGGGAATATTAGGTTTTCAGAAAATGAATTAAATGAGGTAGAGAAGAAATTGAAAAGTGAAAAGGCAAGAGGTTTAGATAGATGGGCAGCAGAGATGGTAATAAATTTAGGATATAGGGCAAAATTAAAGTTATTATCCTGTTTTAATAAAATGACACAGAATAGAGTTTTCCCAAGTAGGTGGAGTAATACAAGAGTAAGTTTATTAGTTAAAGGAAAGGGTAAGGATCATAGAAAGTTGAATAATTATAGACCAATAGTGATAACATCAGTTTTATATAAAGTTTTCTCATATATGGTGGCTAGTAAAGTTGTAAAATGGATGGAAGTGAATAATGGAGTGGGGGAAATGCAAGGAGGGTTTAGATTAGATAGGCATATAGGAGATAGTTTATTTGTAGTTACACAACTTGTGGATATGAGTAGGAATGCAGGTAAACAGTTATATATGAGTTTTATAGATATAGAGAAGGCATATGATAGAGTAAATAGAAATAGATTATGGATAAGTTTAGCAAATTTGAGAATGGATGAAGCTAATAATTATTATATATTTTAATTAGGGAATATAGAATCAATTAAAGTTAAAAATGGTGTGGGACTAAGGCAAGGATGCCCTATGTCACCTAATTTGTTTGTGTTGTATTTGAGTGAAATGGAGAGAGCAATAGAAAGATTAGGAAGAGGGATGGAGATACTGTTAATAGGTAGTAAGGGAGTATATATTTTGTCAGGTCTTTTTTTTGCAGGTATGATATATTTTTGTGTGCAGAAAAAAGAGAAGATATTGAAGTTATGTTGAGGATATGTGCAAGGGTGGGTAAAGAGATGGGGATTAAATTTAGTGAAGAAAAATCAAATATAATGATGGTTAATACTGGGGAAAGAGAAGATGTAGAATTTTTATTGGGAGATATTAAGTTAAGTGTGGTGAATAGATATAGTTATTTGGGAATTATTTTAAATAATCAGAAAAATTATTTGGTTGAATGGGAGAAAAAATAGATAAATGAAGCAAAGAAAAGAAATGGATTGATAAAGAAATTAACAGTGTTTTCATATAATAAATATGATGTAGCTAGAGTTATATGGAAAGGAGTTGCAGTAGCAGGGTTAACATATGGTAATGATGCATTATATGTTAGTAAAAAGATATTATATTACTTAGAAAAAGCTCAAAGGGAAGTAGGAAGACATGCATTGGATGCAGAAGTATGGACAGCAAGGGAGGCAATTCAAGGAGAAATGGGATGGTCAAGTTTTCATATGAGAGATGCAAAAAGTAAAATGAAAATGTTTGGTAGATTGCAGTTTATGGATAATAAAAGAATAGCTAAAATAGTATTTAATTGGGTTATGAGTAAAGGGCAGGTAACAATATGGGTGAGAAAGGTAATGCAGTATGCAAAAGATTTGGATAAAGAATTTATATCACTATATTTGTACAAAAGATGGGATGATTGGGTTAAGAGGATTATTGAGTGTTATAGTAATAAGGAATGGGATAAAATAATAAATTTATTAATAAAGATTAGGGATTAGAGAGATGGAGAAATAGTATGGAGAGTAAAAAGAGTTTAAATATATATAGAAATAAACAGAATATTAGGTGTGAGTTAATATATGATAATAGTAAGGAAAGTAGTTTATTGTTTAAGGCTTGAATGGGATCTTTAGCTACAAAAGAATATACATGTAAATGAAAAAATATGGGTGATTTAATCTGTAAATTATGTAAGGAAGGAATAGAAAATATTATGCATCTGTTATTTGAATATAAATGCTTGAAAACAGAATGGTACATATAATGAAGTTATGGAAAAATAAATATGAAAAAAGTGATTATACAGAAAGTGGATTATTGGTTTTTATGTTGGGTTTGGGAAAAGATAAAGGGGATTTAGATATAAAGGCCATAGAGTTGACAAAGATTATTTTGTGGAAATAGGATGGAGCAGAATATGGAAAAACTTAGAGTGGGGAATGGAAAATAAAATGGCTAACAGGTTTCTCTGGGCATAATTGCTGAGAGATTCTTGACTTTGTTTAAGGAAAAGCTACAGTACATCACATCAATGTTTTAAAAAATCAAATCTGGAAAACTTTAATGCTCATATTGTAGAAACATTAGTCTTTAGCCAAGGATTAATGAAAATGATGTCCCAACTCCTCACTGAAGAGACCCATAGGTCAAAACTGGTCTGGGGATGGGGACAATCCAAGATAAAAATGATTTGAATGTCTTCTCTTGTAGTAGCATTTATCATAAATAAAAAAAAAGCTTGTTTAGAGCTATTAGCATGCTTTTAATTTTACATATTTGTAAGTGCAAGCTATATATAAGTCATGTGACATCTGACTTATTATTACTATAGATACTATAAACAACTGATAACACATTGATTATAATTCAATATATTAATTCAGTAGAAATATTATTGTAAAACAAGAGTGCATCACTGATGTTTGATAATTGATACCATTACAGTTAGATGTCAAAATACAAAAGTTTCAACAACATGATGATCATGCTATATTTTAACCTAAGAGTTTACAAATACAGTTGTTGGACAAATTTTGGCTTACAATTCTATAACATTAAAAATGGCTGTTGCACTAAAATAAGTTATTCTTCTTTCCATATTCACCAAAAAACATGATAATTATTTATTAGAAACATTTATTCTTCATGCTGAATTTCAATGACTATTGAACACTAAAATCAATCACTAATTTGGATTTTCAGAATTATTATGTTACTAGGATATGGAATTCTTTTAATAATTATGTTATGGATACAGATATATCTAGTTTTGGATTTTTAAAAAAGAATCATATTCCTTGACAGTGATATTATTGGTGAATCAATATGGTAATTTGTTGGCAAAATTGAAAGTGGCATTTTATAATCAATATGGAGAAAAAACAAACAAATCATTTTTAATGTGCTTATTTATTTATTTAGCATATGGTATTGCCACTTAAAAATTCAACACCAACTGTTCTTAACCAATCAAGAACCACCTCCAACTTATGTGGAGTAAATAGGCCAGAAGGGGCCTTGGTAAATTGGACATTCCTTGTAAACATGTACCATTGTTGTGATCATCCATTCTTACAGTGTTAATACTATGCAATTGAATAAAATCTAATAAACATCACATGATCACCATTTCCTATGCTTGCTTATAACTGTTATTAAAACAGGCAAAACTCTCTAAACATATTGCCACTCAGTGCAAGCCAGAGTAATCAATCTAGGTGCAGTTCTCTCGGATCCAAGGCTCCTCACTGATGAAGGCCACAAGCCAGAAACTAGTCTGGTGATATTGGATGAGTAGGCAATAGAAGGGGATTTTATGCACAAGCCTTTTGGCATCCATTGATTACTCTGGCTTGGACTGAGTGGCAATACATATAGAGAGATTTGCCTGTTTTATTAACAATTGAATAAAAACCATCTCGGTTATTATATATATATATATATATATATATATGTGTATATGTGTGTGTGTGTACTCAATAAAAAAAGTCATATATAGTGTGGTATTGCTTTTATGAGCTTGTATTTACAAATATGTAAGCTCATAACCAATTTGTCTGGGGATGAGAATGTTCCAAATAAAAATTTTAACTATTATGTTTTATCACACTTATCAATTAAGAGCTTGTTTGAGCTATTGTATGCTCCCTATATTACACACACACACACACACACACACACACATATATATATATATATATATTGAAATTAAAATAGCTAAAAACAAATTAATGATAATATATATCGAAGGATTATTATTATTATAATGAAAAATATTTCTGTATTGTAATCTTCAATAAATAGCTCTCACAGGAAATCGTTTCTATTCACTTTTAAAACCTTCTGGAAGAATGTAATCATAAACATTTGATCAAAGACATGTGAAAAGGATATATTATCCTCAAGATGCATGCACTCATCAGTTAGTCCAGAAAAGAATCTTTTACATCTATCTTTATCATTGTTCAGTATATATAGATAGCAAAGTGTTACACTTTTTGTGCCAAATTTGCAGCCTTCACAATCTTAACACAAATCACGTATTGAAAGTATATTAATATTTTTATTGGTCACTCACTGGACTAGAGGTTATCCAATAATGAATAATATTTCTGTTGTGTATTGTTAGAATTGGATAGAAAACATTCCCTAAAATTACACTACAGAAACATTATTTATTATTGGTTAATCTGTAGTTTAATGAATGACTAATAAAAATTATTAATATACTTCCAATAAATGTTTTTTTGTTAACATTATAAGGGCTTCAAATTTAACACTTAGCAATTAAACTATACTTTACTATCTGTATATACCAAGTAATGATAAGGAGATGTGTGTAAGAGATTGTGGTCTGTGCCAACTTATGAGTTCTGGGTCAATATGAAAATGCATCTTGGCGATTATATATCTTTTTCACATGTCTTTGAACATATCTTTATGATTACATCCCTCCACAAGGTATTAAACATGGATGCAAACCATTCCTACCTTGTGCGAGAGCAGTGTAATAAAAATTATACTACAGAAATATTATTCACTTTTGGATAATCTCCAGTCTAATAAGTGACTAATAAAAATGATTAATATACTTTCAATAAATGATTTGTGTTAACATTGGAGGGCTGCAAATTTTGTCACATCAATTAAAGCATAGTACTTTTATATCTATACATAGTGAACAATGATAAAGATATATGTGTAAGGGGTTGTGGTCTGGGCCAAGTGATGGGTGCTGGTTTAGCATGAAAGTGCATCTTGAGGATTAGAAATCTTTTTGATATGTCTTTGATCATATGTTTTTGAATACATCCTCCACAAAGTGTTAAACAAGCATACAAACCATTCTCTACTTTGTGTGAGAGGGATGCAATGAAAATTATACTACAGAAATATTATTCATTATTGGATAATTTCCAATCTTCATTATTGGAATCCTACATAGGACATTTGTAAAAGAACTGTAGCTGAAAGAATGTCAAAATAAATTTAAGATTTAAAGATAGAAGATTAATAGCTGAAGAAAACTTTGTAATAATTAGTGAATTGAGAAGGTAATGTAGATAAAATATTTCTAATCATGTTTGCTTTAGATCTTTTTGTTGGTGCTTTAAAATTAACACAGAGACATTGACAACTTGTATTATAATTCCATTAAATTCAGAAATGGCTCTCTCATGAATTGACAACTTGTATTATAATTCCATTAAATTCAGAAATGGCTCTCTCTTGAATGATGACAATATTGGAAACTGATGTAATATTTTGATCATATTTTGAGTAATGATATAAAAATTTATATGATGATATTCAAAGATAAAATGATGTCATTCTTGAGTATGCACAAAATAATTTATGTACATCAGTTTGATTTTGTTACTGTAAAGAGTACTGTTAGCAATATGCAAAGTTTAGTGTTTTCATTGGATAATGCTATTAAAATAGTTGCTGACCATTTGAATTTATTTAAAGCATTTGACTCTGTAGATCTATAATTCTTATATATTATTTATATATATTTTAGAGATTGCTTTACTTCTTGGTAAAATATGTAAAAGTCAAAAAAGAGGTAACAAAATTTATGGTATTTTTAATGATTTTAAATTCATTAATCAGGAGCTCTATAGGAGTCTTTATTTAGGTATGTTATTTTGTATTCATATAAATAACATTTTTGGCTTGTTAATGATATTTTTGCTTTGTGTTTTGGACCTGATTTCTGTTTTTTTTGATGATATTGATCTGTCTTGAAATGTTATTCTATATGATCTTCAATAGTGGTTAAAAACAATTTCATTTTAATTAGTAACAGTCTTATGCTAAAATGTCTAAAAATCATAATAAAATGAGAGATAATTTTTTTTCAAATACACATTATAATCATTTAATATCTCCATATAATACTTATCTGGTTTTATAGTAGTATCTATACTTATAGCAATATTGTTTTTGTTGATAAGCTAATAAAATTAGGAGCATGTGAAGTGCAGGAGAAAGTGTTTTTATTGATTCTGCATCAACTTGACTAAATCACAATGCTTATCTAGGTTGTCAATTACACAGATTAAATCAGAAAAAACTCTCCATACCATAGTGCCACTCAGTGCAAGTCAGAGTAATCAATGGTGATAATGTAACGTTTAATAGTTTACACCAGATTAATTATTTGTTTAATTTTTAGTGCAATTCTTGCCTAAATCTATATGTTGATTATTAATGTTGTTTGTATGAAAGCACATTTTCTTATGATATATCTATTTGGTGTATGCTTATTATTTATACACTATTCTTAATATGTACCAAAATTATTCAGTGTATGATATTTTGGTTGACTTTGGCATGGCATCTATTTGGAGTAGATACACTATTTATATACTGTTTTTATTATATACTTTTCCAAGTTATATTGTGTATATTATTTTTGATAAACATACATTGACTTCTGTACATGTCATTTGTCTGTTAAGTTTTATAAATGTAAAATGATTATTGAAATGTATTATTATTGTTATTTTAATACTGTAAAGTGTTCATTGCACTTATTCATTTAGTTAAAAACTTTCAGTTTACAATATTGCTTTAAAATTAAATATTAATTTGGGAACTAGTCATAGAAAATTCAGTTAATACTGGGTAAAGAGAAGATGTAGAATTTTTCTTTGGGAGATATTAAGTTAAGTGTGGTAAATAGATATAGTTATTTGGGAATTATTTTAAGTAATCATAAAAATTGTTTGGATGAATGGGAGCAAAAAATGATAAATGAAGCAAAGAAAAAAAAGAGATTGATAAAGAAATTAACAGTGTTTTCATATAATAAATATGATGTAGCTGGAATTATATGGAAGGGAGTTGCAGTAACAGGGTGTTAACATATGGTAATGATGTGTTATTTGTTAGTAATGGGATATTAGATTACTTAAAAAAAGTACAAAGGGAAGTGGGAAGACATGCATTGGATGCAGATGTATGGACAGCAAGGGAGGCAATTCAAGGAGAAATGGGATGGTCAAGTTTTTGTGAGAGATGCAAAAAGTAAAATGAAAATGTTTGGTAGATTGCAGTTTATGGATAATAAAAGAATACCCAAAATAGTATTTAAATGGGTTATGAGTAAAGGGCAGGCAACAAGCTGGGTGAGAATGGTAATGTGGTATGCAAAAGATTTGAATAAAGAATTTATATGAGTATATTTGTACAAAAGATGGGATGGTTGTGTTAGGAGGATTGTTGAGTGTTATAGTGGTAATGAATGGGATAGAAGAATAGATTTATTAATAAATAATAGGGAGTTAGCAAGATAGAGAACTAGTATGGAGAGTAAAAAGAGTTTGAATATATATATAAACAGAATATTAGGTGCGAGTTAATATGCAATAATAGTAAGGAATGTAGTTTATTGTTTAAGGCTCCAATGGAATCTTTAGCAACAAGAGAATATACATGTAAATGGAAAAATATGGGTGATTTAGTCTGTAAATTGTGTAAGGAAGGAATAGAAAATATTAGGCATCTATTAATTGAATGTAAATGCTTGAAAAGAGAAAAGGTACATATAATGAAGTTATGGAAGAATAAATATGAAAAAAGTGATTATATAGAAAGTGGATTATTGTTTTTTATGTTGAGTTTGGAAAAAATAAGGGGGATTTAGATATAAAAGCCATAGAGTTGACATAGATTATGTTGTGGAAATGGGATGGAGCAGAATATGGGAAAATGTAGAGTGGGGAATGTAAATTAATGTAGCTAACAGGTTTCTGTCTGTGTAATTACTGAGAGATTCCTGACTCCATTTAAGGAGAAGCCTCAGTACATCACATTTAAAAAATGTTTGTAACTTCGGTTATCATATCACATCTAATTATTTTTATTTATTATTATTGTTTTTTGGTTTGTCTTTTTTTTTTGTATTAAACTTAATAAAGTTATTCACTCTATGCTTTGCTTATCATTAATATATAGTTATTCTTTTGCCTTTTGTAATTAATTTTGGAATTTTATGGCTATTGTGAACAATTCCTCACATAAGTTTCTATTTGTTTGTAGTTATTTTATTATTTATTTTGTAATAAATAAATAACTAATTTTATTTAGTAGCAAATTCAGGTCCGCCACCTATTGTAAACTTGAGTAGTTAATAGAAGTCTGATGGTAGTGCTTAATAAATCTTTATACATAGTTGTTCCATCCATATGCAATGTTACTAGTTTTTGATTTGATAAGTGATGATTTTGAATCTGAATTTAGTTCATTTGGATTGTTTTGCAACATACTTTATTTCCGGCAGCCATTATTTGTTCCTATTTTTCAATCAAGCTACCAGTCCAAAATAAAAAAATGGATCTAAGGGCCCTAAAATATGTAGATACTGAAGTGGGATCACAATTATTAAAGCAAGTCGGCTTACAACAAGTAACAGAGTAACAAATAGTTGCTGGATAAAAGATGTACTAGATCTAAACCAAATGCATTGGGTGCAGACCCATAATCCTTCACTGATGAAAAGGGTAAATAAGGATGTAATCTGGAATATGGATAGTATATTATCGGATGAGATTTTATTAAGCACTCTTATTTGGCATCTATTGATTAACCAAACTTATGACAGATCACAGAATTTCAATAGGAGAAATAGAATTTGCATCTATAAATATATTACGAAAGGAGGCAAATGGGTTGATGTATTTGTTTTAATTCGATCAACACCACCAGAACTTACTTTTTTACATAATTATTTTTCTGAACCATTATTCTAATAGTAAGAGTGGCTCAGACATAAAAATATTTGTGGATCAATTTCTGTTTTAGGAAAGCAGGGGGTAAATATTCTAGCTAACTGAATGCACAGTTTGAAGCATTCGAGTTCATTCTCTTATCCCCAACACACAATACAATAAATAAGTAGATTTTGTAACGATGAAATGACGTTAGAGCATCCAAAGATGTATTTCATTAATAAATGTTTCCCCCCAGCTTTCCTAAGTCGGAAACTGATCACTATTTTTTCAAGTTCAGGGGTCGGCAAATTGCAGCTCACGAACCACACGTGTCTCTTTGATCCCAATCTTGCTACTTTTTTTTATCATGATAAATACAAATATATTTTTTATTTTCTCTTGTAATTTATAAATAAATATAATCTAGGAGAGAAAAAATGTACTTTGCAATGTTGTATCTTGAATTCAGTTTTATTATAAAACAGTAATCGCCATATATGATTAATATTAAATATTAAAAATTTGTGAATAAACCGAAGTCAAAATTTTGTTGTCAAGCGTTGTTAGCCGAGGAATCAGTGCAGCCGTCTTGAAAGCAAGCAGTTGGTTTGCAGGTGGTTGTTGTGGATTCGCCTCCCGGCCGATGCTATGACATTTGGAAAAAAAAAAATACTTTTTTGTTTTTGTTTATTTTGAAGAGAATTTTTATTGTCGTTAGGATATGTACGTATTCTGTTATGTTCTGTTTTAAAATAAATATTCAAATATATCCACAACTATTCAGACATTCATATTTTTATGAAACTACCTTTCAGTTCTTTGCTTGCGCTCCTTTTGCGGCGGGGGTGGGGCATTTAAACAAAATAGCTATTCATATTAAAAGGTTTGGCGAACCCTGGTCTATACAGCAAATTACTTGGTTATATACATTAGTACAGTCAGACTGGAGTGGGAAGTCTTAGGATCGATGTCAGTTCTGCCTGTTTTGGGTATTGAACTTTTTATGAACTTGCCAGCAGTAAAGGTATTTGATTATTTTATTTTTGATATGTATTTACTTATTATTGATGTTACTAAATACTTCTTTTTTTATATCAATAGAAATAATAAATCTTAGATTCGTTAGCATTTAAAGCAAAATTTGAAACAATGTTTTAAAAAATGGATAAAACTACTATGTTTATTGGGAAGTATCATTTCATTTATCGTTATTTTAATTTGGAGAAGAAAAAATCCATAATAATTGGCAATTAAATGATATCATTTTTATTAATAACAATCAATTGACGTGATTCATATTTAATGCTGTCATAAATAGTATTATAAAATCATTACGATATCTGCCAGAAAATCAGTAAAGAAGAATTGTAATTCTTTTCCAAATTCCTCATAAATAAAACACTATAAAAGCGAAGAGTTTAGTAATAAATAATTGTAATCTTTCTCCATCAATTTTAAGAGAGAGAGAAAAAATTAAATTATCAAAATTAATGTTTAATGTTTTGTTAAGATAGGGAAAACGAGTGGATTGAATGCCGCTTTGTTTACTTTTTTATTATTTTTTAAGCATTTTTTATTTTAAAAAGATCATGTGTAGTTTAGGGCACAGGCAGAGTGTAAGACTCGGAGCGCAAGGTTCTCGAATCGATTTCAGTTTTGGGACTGCTAGCGATCAGTTTATTGACAACTCCAGGGTAATATAGTCATTCTTTTATTTATGTTTCTTTACATTTATTTAAAAAGACACCCCCTCCCCCACTCAGCTTGGTTATGTACAGTCTCAGAGTGGCACATATGGAACATGGACCAACTCTGTGATCAAGCTTCTTGTGATCTCCTGGGCAGAAAACTACTTTATTATTTTGCTCCGTATGGGTTAGTGCCATAATGGAATAGGAGTATTTGGAGTTTAGGACCATGGATTGCCATAGCTCTTACATTTTCACTGCTCTGATTTTTTACGATCTGATTCTGTGTAGATTCCTGTAGTGGTAGAGTGTCAAATTCTGGACTCAAGGTCTGTAAATTATAGCCCAGCTCCACTAATTCCAAAGCTTGCTTATTTTTGTGAACTCCTGAATCATAAATGATTTCATTATTTTTTATTATTGAAAATGATCTTTATAAATAAATAACAGTCATGATGATGATGATGATGATAGTATAAAAAACATATACTTGTAAGAAACGAGCAGGACAATTCCATCTCTAAAAGGAAAAAAAAAGAAGGAAAACTATTCTAGAAATGAGTTTTGCAATGACTATATAAACGAAATTGCAAACCACTTGTGGATCATGCTGTTCCATTTTTCTGTTTACTTGATATTTTAGAAGGTTGTCTTTCAATTTCTTGAGCAGAAATTTCTGAAATGCTTCAACACCATATCTAATTGTAGTTCTCTAATGTATTCCATTCTCTACCATATTCTCCCAATGCAAACAATTGGCATTTCACTTCTTTAAAATGATCTTGAGATAATTCCTAGAACATAGTCGGGCCCATCTCTTTTACAAACCTCACAGTAACGTTCACAACATATTTTTAGAAAGTTTTTCATTGTTTATTCGTTTTACATATCCAATCACAGAAGTGTGATTTCACAATAATGGACTTGAAGAACATATTGATTGGATTTACGATTTTTTTTTTCCATATGTCATAGCATCGGCCGGGAGGCGAACCTGCAACAACCGTCTGCAACCAACTGCTTGCTTGCAAGATAGCTGTGCTGACCTCTATATTGCCATTATGTTTTTAAAATTTTATAAGCATCCGTAATTAACACATTTTAGTACTTTTATATTGTGTCATCAATAAGGTATCCAAGTTTTACTTCCATATTATAAACTAGATAAAATAACTTTATATATAGCTGACTTAATTGCATTAGTTAGTTCCCTGTGACCTAACTTTTAAATTAATCCTAAAAACCAAGGAATATACTCTGTCATTTCCCTAAATCAGGTGGGCTAATGCAATATTTAAATGTAGTTTACACTTTTCCTGTCTTATTTATTAATAAAATAAAGAAATTTTGCATTATAATATATATATATTTAGTTTGCTAAAACTGCTAGAAAACTGAGTGCTTATATATATGGGTATGTGTGTAAGAACGTGAACACGTGTTTTATTTTGAAACATTCAAAAATGTATTATCAGTATCAATATTTTTTACTGGGCTCTCGCTTTCTCTTTTCAGTATAAAATAAGTACGAGTTATCGGAATCTGGTTTAAGTATAGCTGCAAGGAACGTTCGATGCCGTAACTTTCCTTCATCTTGTATTTTTATCTCAAATTATGTTGAGAAGCATTAAAAACTGCTTTTAGAAGGAAAACAACAACGAGAGATAAATTTATTTTGTTGAAAAATAGAATATACTGAAAAAAGTATTGTAATATATATATATATAACGCTGTCAAAATTTTATATATAATTGTTAGCAGATCTCGTAATAGATACTGTCATTTGTACACCGAATCATAGTGTAAGGCATTAGGTCAAAATTAAAGATGACTTTTGCGATGATTATACAAAACTTTACATGAAACACAATCATCATCAACAGTGGTAAACAAATCGATATATAATATATACATATATTTTATTGTTCAGGAATTCGGAAGAAATTGCCAGATGTGTATTAAAGTCATCATGCTACCACATCACGAAGCCAACCAGGACATTACTATAATAATAATAATAATAATAATAATAATAATAATAATAATAATAATAATAATAATAAAAATGCCGATGATGATGATGATGATTATGATGGTGATAATAATAATAGTAATATGAATGGTATGATAATCTGTAGCCAAATAAACAATTAACAATAATTTATTAATGCATTATCTAAAATGGTTAGAATCAAGAGTGTGAATGCAGAAAATTTGATTCTTATTAGATCAAATTATAGCAACATATGATAGCTCTATAGCACTGCAGACATTACTATTTATTAAGTGAGAATTAAAGTATAAATACAAGTGATGGACAATATCTAGCTTAATAAATGATTAGAAAAAGTTATTAATATATTTCCATAAAGGGCTTTGTATCAATGTTGTCAAGCATTGGTGGCCGAGTGGTCAGCGCAGCCGCCTTACAAGCAGTTGTACCCGGTTAGCGGGTTCGCTTCCTGGCCGATGCTTTGACACATGAGAAAAAAAAAACTATGGCTACTAGTTATATATATATACTGAACAAATGATGAAGATATGTATAAAAATAGTAATCCAGGCCCATTCTTGGGGATTATTTCTCTTTTTCATGTGATTTTGATCATGTTTTAGTAATATGTGATGAAATATGGCTTTGAAATATATTTAAATACAAATATAAATAAGTTCATTAAAAACAGTCAACACTTAGATAATGTCAATAACAATCTCAATCTGTTGTCAAGGCAACCTAGACCCTAAATATTGCAGCTTGACCACAGAGAATGAAACTATCGATACACAGAAGTTTAAATAAACCCCATTAAACAGCTGTATATATATAACCAGTTCTGTATCCCGACTAACAAATAGTCAATTATAACATTCCAACTGCACTCTAACAAAATGTTTCTTAAATAATAAAACTAATAATGATTAGGGCTAGATAGGTCTATAAATCTAAATTCAATGAAAACAGACAACACATAGGCAATATCAATATCAATGATAATCAACAATCTCAATATGTCATTAAGATTACCTCCTTTTATTAATAAAGTTAGAAATCCACCCATATTTATGGTTTAATATGTTTATGTAGACACTAAAGATTGCAACTTGTTCAGAGAGATTGGAAATTATTAATACAAAAAAGTTTAAATAGATCTCATTAAACAGGTTAATATAATCTGTTTTGAATGCAGACTAATAAATAATCAATTATAACATTCAAACTGCAAAAGGCTATAAAGTGTGGCATATTCTCGAACATCAGAATCACCATTTTTCTAACCTTTGTAGTCTGGTTATTCAGATGCAAGTTTGTATTTGAAAATGCTAATCGCAGAGCTTGCAACATCTATATCAAATTATTCAAGTGATTCAGAGACAGAGATAGATTGCTGGCTTTTTTTGTGAAACTTGGGCTAGAGTCACCCTCCCGAAGGATTGAAGTAGGGCAATGGCCCCCAGTCTTGGATCACAGCAAGCTCTACGCAGTGACTGCCTTGCAACAATGTAAAAAGAAAACAGCTATGTATAGGTAAACACGTTCAATTGTATCTAATAAATTTTAATTTATTTTAATAAAAAAAAAAAAAATATGACTTTCAAACTGAACTCCAACAATGTGTTACTTAAATAATAAAGCTAATGATGCTCATGGCTAGATAAGTTTATTAATGTAAATTCGTTGGAAAAAATTCAACACTTAGACAATACCAATATCAATAACAACCAACAATCTTAGTCTGTTGCCATGGTAATCTTTTATCAATAAAGGTAAAAATTCACCGTTATTTACATTTTAATATGTTTATATAGACTTTTAAAGATTGCAACTTTTCCACAGAGAGTGAAATTGTTGATACAGGGAAGTTTAAATAAACTCCATTAAACATGTAAATATAACCTGTTCTGAATGCACACTAATAAATAGTTAATTATAATATTCAAACTGCAATTATAACTTTCAAATTGTATTCCAAAAATGTATTACATACATTGCTATTAGTATTGTCTAAATGTTAATTGATTTTAAGGAATTTGCATCTATAAACCTATATAGTCTTGAGCACAATTAGATATACAACATCATCATCATCAATCATTATCAATCCATTGCAGGATGGTCTCTCCGAGTTCAATCCACTTTCTCCGAACTTTAGCTTCTCTTCTCCACATCACCCATGCACACTTTCTTATTTCATCCATCCATCTCACATATATACATTGCTATTGGTATTGTCTAAATATTAACTGATTTGAAGGAATTTACATTTATAAACCTATGTAGTATTGAGCACTATTAGATACACAGTATATATATAGTTAAGTTTGCGAATCTCAAAAAATAATGTTATATAAAGTTACATTGTAACGTTCTATATCGCCTATTTGAAAAAGAGTGAGTTTTAAATGTATATATATATAGTGTGAGAGGTTGATCTGACTTCCGCCCTGATGGGTGGTTGTGCTAGGATCGAACTAAATATGAAAGACGCACAGACAAAAATAAAATCTTACAAACGTATATGAACACAAACATTTAAAACAAAATGTGAGTCATATGTAATTCTAATATACTAAAAACGAAAACATTTTAAGAAAGAAAATGATTTTTATTTATTTAATTAAAGATCAAAGTATTTATTTCTAATGTAATAAGGTAATTCTTATATTTACCTGATTCAATTTTCGCACAATACGACACGCAATTCATTGTCGAGGTAGCATTTAAGTAGGAATTAGAAGTAAGTTTTTAGCGTGTTTTTTCTAAATAAAAACAACAAAAGATTTATTACCTTAATTATATCTCAGATCACACTGTTTTAACAAAGTTATTAATAATAAGATTACATCTTAACAATTAATTGCTTATAATCACTATGAATTTAATTTGTTATTATTAATTAGTTGTTAACATAATAGAGTAATGACAAATTACATCTCTTTAGTGAGATATAAATAAAGAGATAAGAAAAAAGGTGGAGGACTTCAAAACAAAAATAGTATAATAAAGACATACTATTAGAAAGAAAACAAAATAATTTTCATTGTAAATATAATATACTCGTTATATTTTTTTTTGTTTTTCTTTTTTTTTTAACAAAAGACGTCACAAGCTTTTATTTAATTTATACTTTTTTTTTCCTCAAGAGATTCTTGAGTTCTACTTTTTCTTTCCCTTATTTTTAACTTTGTATCACTGCAGTAAGCTCATATATATAATTTTTAATATTTATATATTATCCTGTCAATTGGGCAGATTTTTAATTACACACTTTCAGGGGCCCTACAAGTATTTGCTTATGTTTTTTTTTTTTTCAACATTATTTTACTAAATATGTGCTAGTTGTTAAGTTTTTAAAAATTAATAAATTGATTATAAATTCCATTTCAAAAGTTCATTTCATTTCTTTTTATAAAAATTCATACAGCATTACAATACTAGCAAAAAAAAAAAACATACAAAATTTTACTAAAATTCTTCCACAACAATGGTTTCATCTTCCAAAGCGTAAGCTTGTGGTTAAGACCTGTAGAGGTCCCTAATATCGCATTTTTACACGCATATTCTTGAGGTTACAGCCTTAGTAATAATATTATAACATATAAGTGCTGATATGCTTAAAGACATTGTCATAATTTGTTTACATTTAGTGTCTTACTTTTGTTACTACCATTTTAGCAAAATGAAGATAGTTTGAGATCTTTCTTTGACAGATTAACATGCCTTGGAGTACTTCCAAAAATACAAGATGCTGCTCTTATGAGAAATATGTACTGTTTTTAATCTCTTTGTAAATACCTCCCATATTATTGAAACCCATTCTTGGGCATGATCTTTTAATTCTCTTCTTCAGAAGTAAACCATTATCTTCTGCACACAATTCAGGGATCCGTCTTTCTAAGTCAAAGCGCAAGGTAATAGAACAAGCAAGTCTATATAATGTCCATATACCATAGACTTTTTTGCCATTTCCCATGCTATGAATTATTTAATTTTCAATATCTAATTAGTGTGAAATAGGATCAAACCTTGCACCATAAAAAATTATCAGTTTCAGTTGGTGATATTACCACTACATCATCTGACTTGGAGTATAATATCAGGTCTTATGAAACATTACTAGCCAAAGATAAATCTCAAGTAATGGATGTTGCTTTGCAGGCAAACTCTGACAGAGTAAAAAACATTCATTTAGAAACTTCTGATTTAATTACTTCTGGTTTACCTCTATCTTCTAGTAAACTATCAATGTATTTGCCTGCAGTACCACAATTTTCTATTGCTTCTAATGCCATTCAACATTCTATGAAACAGAATTTGAGATCTTTGCATTTGAATGATTTTTCATTATCTGATACTCTTTTACATTCTTCTGAATCTAATTCTTTGAATGGAAATTTGCCTCTTTCAGATAAAAAAAACTTCAGTTCAGAAACAGGATATTTCCTTTCCTACTTTGAAAGAAAATACAACACAAGTGTATAATAATCAGGTTAAAAAGAAAAGTTATGCTCATGTTCTTAATAATAATAATGTAGTCTCTGAACTTGCACAATCACAGTCAGACAAATTTGGTTATTTAGATCTGAATGATGAAGAACAAATAATGTCAGATGTTTCTGAAGATACATCCATATTGATATTCTCTAATCATAAAGATTTGGTTGATGAACATCAAAATATAAGTGTTCAATTTAATTCTAGGATACCAGTGGTTTTATTCAATTCTTTTTTACACTTTTCTAATAGCAATACTTTGATTCTTACAACTACAGATAGTAATTATCAGCTTTATAACTTCCCTATTGATGAGTTTTTTCAGTTGTTGAAGGATTTGAAACTTGGCAATGCTATCAAGAGGCTATATCATCACCCTAATAAACGTTACATCATATTGGAGTTTCATAATGTCTTGGAGAAGGAAAAGTTTAGAAGACAACAGCTTTTATTAAATCACAGATTTTTAGTTGTTATTGATATGGACAGGCCTAGGCTAGATTTTGGTCTTGCGAAAAATTGTTATCCCAATTTTGGAGCTAAGGATCTTCAGAGGCAATGTTCTAATTTAGGTAAAATAACTCAATTTAAATATCTTACTGAGAAAAGAGTTGGTTTAGAGTTACCCAGCAACTCAGCTGCTTTTACTTTAAAGTTAAATAAAGGTCTTGCTTTGATTGATATTCCATCTACTTTAGAGACTGATAAAGGTCCAATACATATCTCTATCAAAGGATTACAACCTCGATGTTTTGTTTGTAAGGAGAGGATTCATCTTGTTAAAGATTGTCCAAAGGGGTTTTGCAATATTTGCAAGCTTAAGAAAACATGTACTCATAGATGTAGTCCTAAAGTTTTGCAAGATTTGCAAAAGCAGCATTTGAGTGAATATATCACTGTGCAACAATCTGATGTTACTCTTTCATCTCCACCACAAGTTTCTACTGATTTAAGTAAGAAGGTCAGTGGGTCTGTTGTTTCTATTCTGACTGACATTACTCATTCATCACTTGACTCATCTCATACAGTTCAAAACGAGGATATGTTATTGAAGGAGAATAGGTTTAACATTCAGTCTACTCTTGGTTGTTCATCTTTGCAAGATCAAGCACTTATAACTGATATTAGTTCTTCTAACAATAAAAGGAATATTTATGATTCTTCAGAGTCACAACTTGAAAATAATTTTTCTAATCCTGATTCTGATACTGCACCCTCTGTCTTGAAAACTAATTTGACTAGACGTTCAAAGAGTTCTAGGAAAAAGGACATTAAAAAAAGTAAATGGTCGGGAGATAAAAGTTCTCAGCAGTTAGATCTTTCGCTGTCACCTTCTCCTCAAAATGATTCTATTTTTACTTTAAATAACAGTCCTTCATCTCCATTATCTCATACTTCTGATCCCAATTCACAAATTAATCTTATACCTGAATTCTTCACAGATGATTTGCATTAATATTTTCTCATTTATATATATATATATATATATATATATATATATATAGAAAATATTAACAAATATATAAATATGTCATTACATTAATTTAAAATAAAAACTTAAAAGTTCGCAAATAAAAGTAAAAAACTAAACGCTAAAATTAAAATGTTTGTTAAATGTATATACATTCGCACAGAGGCCAAACTTTAAAAATATTTAAAAAAAAAAAAACAAATAAGTATTTGAACGTACTTTTTTATAAAAAAAGTAAAAGATTTAAAAATAAAAACAGGTATTAATTAATGTAATCTGTAAATGGAAATGATTGTTTATGAATTATCGAAAACCAAACTGGCCCTTGGGCTCTTGTATAATTAAAATGATCTGATGAAAGATAGATAAAAAAATAAAGAGAAATTAGCTTGACCAATGGAAGCACTAAGCCTTGGCTCGGACCCTAATGAAAGTGATGGATTAGTGACGTTTTGTTGATTGAATCCGTGTGGATAATATAAAAAGGGAAATACAGTTTTTTCTGACAGTTCCAGCATTTTGTGTTTGAGAGATATGGTAGGACGCATATACCACACTCTCTATATAAAAAAAAAATGAAAAGACTGTGATACCTTGAACCAGCTATCGCCATCTCCAGAACATTATCTTCCAATGGAGGCATCGCGGGAATTAAAAGCAGAAACCTGGACTCTTCTACTGTAAGCTATATTGACATGAACTCTAAATTTAAAAATAATTAAGAACTTTCATTCAAGCTTATGAACTTCCATCTGACTTTTTTAAGTTTAAAATCAAATTAATAATGTTTAATTTTATATGTTTTCTGATTAATAAAAATCATTTCCATTTTTTTGCTTATTGTATAAATTGTTTATTGTTTAAATTTTAAATGATGAAATTTAGGTTGGGTATAGACGTTGCATAGATTTGTTAGCTGTTGATTATGTTGAAGTTTTCACATTTGATTAGAATATATAGGTCAACGATGTTAATGCGGGCATCTTACAATGAATACCATGGGGCCTTGTGTATTCCCTTTGCAATTGACGTTATCGATGATTTTGTATTTTGATCGATTGTGTTTAATTTTGGATGTTTTTGACCATGGAATCTGTGCAGTCAATCTATACTCAACATTTTAAAAACAAATTTATAAAAATAATCTGTGCGAACGTATTTAAATGTTAAATTTAAGTCGGGCGTGAATGGCTATATAGTTTTGTAAAGTTATATTAAGGGAGGGTAATCTTAGGTTATTTATTTCATAGTTGAATTGGTTCAATGGATTGGATATATTTGTGTAATTGTAGATGTAGTATGAGATCCGCTACAGGCAGGATTATAGTTTGTAAGACGGCAAAGGACCGCAGTTCATTCCTATGGAGTTTTATGTTTATTGTTCTACTTGCCAACAGATGTGACATTCCTGTTGGTGGAGAGACAATGTTTTCTCTAATTCTACTTGCTGTTCAGATGTACATTCCTGGCAGTATAGTATTTTGTGTTGTCGTATTTTCATGCTATATTGAATACATAAATGTATCAGATGGATTGGTGCCAGTTTGATTGCGAAATTTGTTGCCTAAGGTTAAATCAGGGAAGAATATTTTCTTTTCAAATGCAGATCTATGTAGTCTATTCATACTCGACTCCCTAAATAAATATTAAACTCATGGTTGTAATTTACTTAAATGTAAAATTAAAGATTAATAGAAAAATCTAAAATGTTGAATTTATTCCTCAAAATTTAAATGTAATTTTATATGTGCGTAAATAAATATTTTTATGTGTTAATTTCTGGCAGTGGCTTTTATTCTTTTATATTTAAGATATAAAATTTATATTTTATTATCTCTGCTACTCCACTGAGCTAGTGACTTGGGATAACGATCTGAATATTTAAATAAAGTGGAATCTTAACAGCGTGTATCTGCCTACTCTATAAATTTTTGTAGGTTTAAATGCCTAGATGGCACCTCGTAGAGCAGATATCGTAGTTTGCGGTTAGATTCGATCTCCAAATTCATTTCAATCGTTATAACTGGCTACCCAACTTGGGCCAATCTTTAATAAACATGAGTGCCCTGAGAATTTTAAAAGTGAATCATGCTCGTAATATTTTTCCTGAAATTAGTATAAATATATTTGTTGTATTGATGTGGAGTTACAGTTTGAATTTTTGGTCTTAAAGGTACTGCCAGTAAGAAAAATTCCGCACATGCAAATATAAATGTGAGGAATAAAACGTAATAATAAATATAAATCATAATTTTTTTTTTTTAAAAAAGTCTTGTTAAAATAAAATCTAATCATTCAACTTGCCTAAGTAATAGTTAAAGGTAAGAGAAATGAAACTTGGAAGGGAGGGGGCAGAAATTTAGCTGGTAATAGGGAATCAACAGTCAATTTTTTTTAATCATTATATTTATGTGTAATTACTGTTTTGTCTTGTAAAAAAAAGTTTTGTCCTTTTGAAATTTTCATATATAATCAATTTGTGTAATGTAAAATTACTAACACTAAGTAAATTCTTTTTTTTTTTTAATGTTTTTGTTATTTGAGGAAGTTTACTGATATGTAACGATATATAAATAAATAAAAACTTAAAAGTTCACAAATAAAAGTAAAAAACTAAATGCTAAAATTAAAATGTTTGTTAAATGTATATACATTCGCACAGAGGCCAAACTTTAAAAATATTTAAAAAAAAAAAAAACAAATAAGTATTTGAACGTACTTTTTTATAAAAAAGTACAAGATTTAAAAATAAAAACAGGTATTAATTAATGTAATCTGTAAATGGAAATGATTGTTTATGAATTATCGAAAACCAAACTGGCCCTTGGGCTCTTGTATAATTAAAATGATCTGATGAAAGATAGATAAGAAATTAAAGAGAAATTAGCTTGACCAATGGAAGCACTAAGCCTTGGCTCAGACTCTAATGAAAGTGATGGATTAGTGACGTTTTGTTGATTAAATCCGTGTGGATAATATAAAAAGGGAAATACAGTTTTTTCTGACAGTTCCAGCATTTTGTGTTTGAGAGATATGGTAGGATGCACATACCACACTCTCTATATAAAAAAAAATGAAAAGACTGTGATACCTTGAACCAGCTATTGCCATCTCCAGAACATTATCTTCCAATGGAGGCATCGCGGGAATTAAAAGCAGAAACCTGGACTCTTCTACCGTAAGCTATATTGACATGAACTCTAAATTTAAAAATAATTAAGAACTTTCGTTCAAGCTTATGAACTTCTATCTGACTGTTTTAAGTTTAAAATCAAATTAATAATGTTTAATTTTATATGTTTTCCGATTGATAAAAATCATTTCCATTTTTTTTCTTATTGCATAAATTATTTATTGTTTAAATTTTAAATGATGAAATTTAGGTTGAGTATAGACATTGCATAGATTTGTTAGCAGTTGATTATGTTGAAGTTTTCACATTTGATTAGAATATATAGGTCAATGATGTTAATGCGGGCATCTTATGATGAATGCCATGGGGCCTTGTGTATTCCCTTTTGCAATTGACGTTATCGATGATTTTGTATTTTGATCGATTGTGTTTAATTTGGATGTTTTTGACCATGGAATCTGTGCAGCAAATCTATACTCAACATTTTAAAAACAAATTTATAAAAATAATCTGTGCGAATGTATTTAAATGTTAAATTTAAGTCAGGCATGAATGGCTATATAGTTTTGTAAAGTTATATTAAGGGAGGGTAATCTTAGGTTATTCATTTCGTAGTTGAATTGGTTTAATGGATTGGATATATTTGTGTAATTGTAGATGTAGTATGAGATCCACTATGGGCAGGATTATATACATATGCCACACACCTTCTGTTTGCCTATGGATGGGTATGTAAGACGGCAAAGGACCGCAGTCCATTCCTATGGAGTTTTATGTTTATTGTTCTTCTTGCCAACAGATGTGACATTCCTGTTGGTGGAGAGACAATGTCTTCTCTAATTCTACTTACTGATCAGATGTACATTCCTGACAGTATAGTATTTTGTGTTGTCGTATTTTCATGCTACATTGAATACACAAATGTATCAGATGGATTGGCGCTGGTTTGATTGTGAAATTTGTTGCCTAAGGTTAAATCAGGGAAGAATATTTTCTTTTCAAATGCAGATCTATGTAGTCTATTCATACTCGACTATCTAAATAAAATATTAAACTCATGGTTGTAATTTACTTAAATGTAAAACCAAAGATTAATAGAAAAATCTAAAATGTTGAATTCATTCCTCAAAATTTAAATGTTATTTTATATGTGCATAAATAAATATTTTTATGTGTTAATTTCTGGCAGTGGCTTTTATTTATTTATATTTAAGATATAAATTAAGATATAGATTTTTATCTCTGCGTCTACGCTGAGCTAGTGACTTGGGCTAACGATCTGAATATTTAAATAAAGTGGAATCTTAACAGCGTGTATCTGCCTACTCTATAAATTTTTCTAGGTTTAAATGCCTAGATGGCGCCCCGTAGAGCGGATATCATAGTTTGCAGTTAGATTAGATCTTCACTTTCATTTTGATCATTATAATATATATATATATTATGCTGCTTAATGTTATTGCTGTTAATGTTAGAGGTTTAAATTCTATTTCTAGAGTTTATGCTATAATGCATTGGCTTCAAAAATGCAATTTTCATATTGCATGCTTTGGAGAGACGAAGCTACATAATCATTCCAGTTATCAAATTTGTGATTTAATGCAAAATCTTGGTTCATTTTATTATGTTCTTAATATATCTGCTTCATCTCGTGTCGCTTTGCTTGTAAGTAAGCATCTTGCTTTTAATGATATCAAAATCATGCATTTGGATCATAATTTTTTGATGACCAATATTACATTTGGAAGTTTTACTCTGAATATCATTTATTTATATGTTAAGAGTGAGTTCCTCTTTGCTCATTCTATATTTAATAAAATTATTTCTCTTTTGTCTTCAAATTCTTATCCAACTATATTTCTTGGTGATTTCAATATGTGTTACATGCATTTTAATAATAAATTCCTATATCTTTTTAATAGAGTATTTTTATCTGGTGAAGGATGTTTTCCTCTTAATGCATTTTCCTTTTATACTCGTCGCACCACTTCTTTAATTGATCTTCTTTACTATTCTCCTGAACTTCACCTTGACATTTCAGCAAAGCTTCAGGTTGTTCCTTTCTCGGATCATTTGGCTATGCATGTTGCATTGTTGATTGATACTTCCTTTGTTGCTCACTCTTAGTTCTCTTACAATAAGGCTCTTAAATAAATTAACAGCTCCTGCTTTAATTTTTTCAGAGGCATATATTCTTTTTAGAAAAGTGGATATTCTTTCATTACCTGCCATATCGGCATGGTCTTCTTTTGTTGGTACTCTCAGTTCTATTATTAATTCTTATACTAGAAAGACAAAAGGTCCAAAGTTTTTACTTAAGCAATTGGATGATATTTCATCCAAACTTTCTAATCTTTCTTCTTTTGATTCTACCATAGAAAATATTATGCAACTTAAAGTGTAGTATCATGATATACAGAAATCTCTTGCTCATTATGTGGCTATTAAACAGTCTAAAATTTTTCTTCAAAATCATCATAACTGGACATGAAGTTATATTAGATGGGCTTTAGGTGCTTATTCTAGACCTACTCCATTAATGATTGACACAGGAAATAAAGTATGTTCTGGCCCTATTATGTTACTTGAAGTATGTAATCATTTTAAAACTAAGCTTCAAAGGTTGCCTTTTAGAATTGGCGACATCTGGAATAAATCTGAGCTTGATTCTAGTCACAATATAACTGAAATTATGATTATTCAAAAATTAAATTCTCTTCCAGACAATATACATCCTGGGATTTATGGTATTCCCAGGTTTGTCCTTCTTCATCTTTCATTTTTTACAGCTCCAATAGTTCGTAATATGGATGATATTCTAGCTAACGATTTTGTAAATATTCCTGATCTCTATCCAGTGGCGATGGTCCCTTTTCTTAAGAAGAAATTAACTCCTTCTCCGTTATCTAATATCCATCCTATTTCTATGACACCTCTTTTGATAAAGACTATTGAATCTATTGCTAAAGATCATATACAAAATAATATTTATCTTCATTTATCAAAATTTCAATTTACAAAGAAGGGTCATTCAACAACTGAAGCTGTTCAGCTTTTTCTTCTTCTTATTGAGTATATTAGGTGTCATAATAAATCAAAACCTCTGGTCATTCAATTGGACTTCACATCAGCCTTTGATTGTGTTCTGCCTTCTGTTTTGTTTCAGACTCTTTGGGATTATCAGGTTCCTACTCCATATTTCTGTATTATAGCCAATCTTCTACTTAACAGGTCCATCTTTACTTCATTGGATGGTAAACTTGCAGATGGTTTTCGTCCGCATCTCTCAGTGCCACAGGGATCTCCTCTTGCCACATTATGTTTTATTACATATTTAAATCCGTTACTTTTACATATAGAATCTAAACTGCCTGGTATCTATGTTCCTGCTCTTAAACAGACTATTCATCATTTTTCTTATGTTGATGATGTCTCTGTCTTTCTTCCTGATAAATCTTTTCTTCCGGCTTTGTTGCAAATATTGGACTCTTTTTCTAATACTTTTAATCTTCATCATATTTCTTATGTTGATGATGTCTCTGTCTTTCTTCCTGATAAATCTTTTCTTCCAGCTTTGTTGCAAATATTGGACTCTTTTTCTAATACTTTTAATCTTCATATTAATGTTACAAAATCTGCAATGTGGAAAATTAAATCTGGTTTATCAATTATTTCCACTTTCACAGCCAAGCCTCAGTCTTTCCTTGGTTTTCCAATAGTTTTATCTCATTCAGTAATTACAAGGCAGATTCAAAATATTATTCTTGATAAAACAAAAAGAATAGTTGCATCACTTGTTAATATAAATATTTCACTTATGGGTAAGGTTACACTCTTGAACTCTTTGGTACATTCAAGGCTTAGTTATTATTTACCAATTATTAGGCCAACAAAGCATTTTGAGAGGGCTATAAATTCGCTTTGTTCAAAATTATTTTGGAAAAACAAAGTTGTAGCCATCAGTATTGCTAAAATTCAAATGCCAAAGCTTTTAAATGGTCTAGGTTTGCACTTGGTCTCAACTCTATATCTTCAGAGATCTATATCTTTTCTTCGTATAACTTGTCTAAAGCTTGCTCAGTTACCCCTTCCTTTGGTTATTGATCCTACAGATATGCCACCTCCATTTTCAAGTTATTGGATTGCTGATTTATGGAAGTCAGTTATTAAGTCGATACCCTCGGTTCAAGTTGCGCTTGATGGGAAATTGTCATTCTGGGATGTTTATAAATTAAAATTTCCACATTATACTCCTCTTTTGACTTCATTAGGTGTTTCAAATAAAGTTCTCTTGTGTAAAATGAAACTTCTTTTCATTGAAGCAAGACATGTTGATTTTGTACTTAAACTAAATTTAAATGTGCTTTCAACAAGTTATTTTTTAGTGACCAGCAGAGGCTTCATTAGGATTTCGTCTCAGTGTCAGTTGTGTAGATTATATGATGAGACAATTCTCCATATTTTCTATATCTGTCCTGCTCTTAAGTCGATTAGGGACTTTATTGTTGTGAATGTCTCTCTGGATCTTAGGGATGCTCTTTCTGTTTCTAACACTCTTAAGAAGGGATCGTTTGCAGCAATAAGATTATCTATCTTTATAACATTTTCTTTATGGTTGACACATTGCAGGCTCATCTTCGGTCATTCTCAGGACTCAGCTCTAAGTGTCTTTATTAAGTTTCTTGATCAAGTCAAGCAGCGAGACTCTCTGCTTTCGCCTGTGAGTCTACATGATGATACTTGGGTGAAAGTTTTATTTTCCTCTTAATCTTATTAAGATACTCTTTTCTCTACATTGACTTTTTCAAGTTTCATTCTGAATACTATGTAAATTTTTATAAAGTTTAACTGTATATTACTATGTTACTATGTTTAATAAATATATTTTAAAACAACAACAAGTTTTAATTATGCCAAAAAAAATCATTCCATATCTCAGCAAAGAACAGATCACTTTTGTTTTAAGATAAATTACAATGATATTTAGAGGAGGCTGATAAGAAGTGTATTAACATGTAAATGAAATAATCAAATGTTTTTGTTGCAAGTTCATCTTAATCTTACCTTCAAATAATGGATTTGTCTAAACAATAATTATAAATTTATTTAAACACAAATTGATTTAATTACATAAGTAATATTTACTAAAGCTGTAAACCTCAAGAATATGTATGTGAAAATGTGAAGTAGGGATCTCTACAGGTCTTAACCACAAGCTTACACTTTGGAAGAAAAAAGGGGAACCCTTCTTTACTTCAACTGACTTTCTATATGAATAGGTGAAGCTGAAGCGGTTAGATCTAAGAGCATGAAACTATTCAATACTTTACTGATTAAATCCACAATTCCTATTACACATCAGTACTTGCGAAATCTTTCGATTTACAATGAGTCAATAGAAAGATCTTATAGTTAGAAATCTATTACAATAATTTAAAGTTGTAATAGGAATTGTGGGTTTAATCAGTGAAGTATTGAATAGTTTCATGCTTTTAGATCTTATCGCTTCAGCTTCACCTATTCATATAGAAAGTAGGTTGAAGTAAAGAAGGGTTCCCCTCTTTTCTTCCAAAGTGTACACTTGTAGTTAAGATCGGTAGAGATCCCTACCTTCACATTTTCACATGTATATCCTTGAGGTAAATTTACAGCCTTAGTAAACATTACTAAACAATAATGTTATTAAGAGGATTGAACATAAAAGCCAATTTATCAATAAAATGATGAAATTGCCAATGGCAAAAGCAACCAAATGAAGATTCAGGTCAATGGATTGTTTCATATAAGATAAGAAATCTGGATTATATATTGGATGTCCATTTGAGATTGTAATCAGGCAGGATCATACACCTATCAGATGTTAAACAACAGTAAACTCATTGTCCACTATTTGATAGAGCAAAATGAGCCTCAAACAGGAAGCTGCTAGATACTGATATTTCCATACCTATACATGAAACAAGCTACTTGTGAGCTGGAAGTGTGAGGTTCAAAAAGGGAATCCTTTAATATTCCTTCCCTATCACTAATTTTACCATTTACAATCAAATTTTCACAGTTCACCAACTGAAAGGAAGTTAAACCTCTCTATCTAAACTATTGTAAATATCTTGTTATTGTAAATGTCTATAATCAACAACATTTATTTATGGACAAACATTATTCTGGTGGCAACATGGCATAGAACCAAAGGTTTATTGCTCAAGAGTAAAGCATGCTGGGAACTCAAAAAAGATTATAGTAATAGAATGGTTTATTAATCAGAAGTTTCATAAGAAGTATAAGCATCAGAAGTAACAGCTGGACTGTGATCCATGGACCTTGAGTTCCAGAGGTTGTCACTCTACCACTGCAGCAAAGCATGCTGGGAACTGAGAAAGAATATAGTAATTAAATGGGTTATTATTCAGGAATTCATGAGAAGTTCAAACATCAGAAGTGACAGCTGGGCTGCAATCCATGGACCTTGAGTTGCAGAGGTGGTCAACCACAAAGCATGCTGGGAACTCAGAAAGAATATAGTAATTCAATGGTTTATTATTCAGAAATTCATGAAAAGTTTAAACATCAGAAATGAAAGAACTGGATAGTGATTCATGGACCTTGAGCTCAAAAATCTTCCAACTCTATCACTGTAGCAAACTACACAATTCAACATGTAAATCAATAACATTTGTTTTAATTTCTTAATCTTATAGCCAACAACTTCTAAAAACATGTAATATTTTTGATCACCAAACTTAGTGTAATTAGAGTAAACATTGTCACTCACTTTGGCAGATAGAAAATCCACCCTGCCTTTGCCACAAATCTTGCATGATTTTGTATTCCTACTTTTAACATCTGTTTTAGAACCAATAATCACTTTACTCATTGCCTTCAGAGCTATCTACCATCAGCCTACATAATTAAAAGGTACCTGATTATAAAACATCCAAATTTCTACAAAAGGTATTGATTACTGGTACTCAACAATAAAAATAACTAGATTTGAAACCATGTATACACAATTATATTTATTATTTATATTCAACATAATTCCCAGTAGAGTAAATTATGTCCCTAAATGCTTAAGATGCTATAAGATGCATAGTTTCAATTTTGAATCCTAACATTTACTGGCAAAGATAAGCACCAGAAATTGATCTGATTGGTGGAGAAGATTTTATAGCAATGTACCATGTAGAATCTATTGGATTATGCAAGCTTGCAATAAATAGATATAGAATAAGATAAAAATAAATACTTTACTCTTTTGAAAGCATATGAATTAGAAGCTATGCAAAATTATTGCTAGAAGTTTCTTTTGAACTTAACATGTAACTGAATTGATTAAAATATAATTGCTGGCCTAATTTTGAACCTGTGATGCTGGTATTATATTGTCTCAAATAAAGAAAATAAAGGTTAATAATCATGAAATAGAAAAGAAATTAAAAACTACAAATACTTTGGACAGATATTATACAGAATACAAAATATTACAGATGAAATAAATGAGTTTTAAATTTGTATGGAGGACTTTTGGTAGAAATATAGAAGTATTAAAAGTCCTCCATACAAAATTAATTCTGGTTAATTTCATCCATAACATTTCTTATCCTGTATTAATATCTGATCAAAATATAGATGGTAATTTTGTTTCTGCACAGTAGAAATACTTTCTGTATATAATGATTTCACTATTGTTTCAGTTTTGAAGGTTACTGGTGGTGCTAAATTCATACAAATATTTTTAAATAAAAATTTTGATCATTAAGTCAGTGAAACCATAAATTGAAGCACCATCAACTCTCTCACGAGTTGAAAGTTTTAATTGTATTTACTGCTTGTAAATATTAAACTTTAAATTTAATATTAAATTACTGTTGCTTATCAGAATAGGACAAATTTGACTTCATTTGATAGATGTTTTTGTTTACACATGAAGTAAATTCTAAATAATCAGTTTGATTTTGGAAAATTTTTAATAAGAAAAAAAATTTTGCATATCGTTTCTGGTAAGATTATTTTCATTTTCAAAAAAACTACAATTTTTTTTTAGATTTGCTTTTAAAATGTAAACAAATAAATATTTTTTTTTTTAAATCAATCAAATTATGCTTCAAAAGATTATTCTTCTAATATTTTTACAATACTGCAACAAATTCCAATACTTCATCACTAATTGTGCTAATTATATTTCATGATAAAATGGCATTTTCCAAAATCATTACAATTTATTTTTAAAAATAAAATATTTCTACTCAAAATAAATTATTAATAATTTATGTTTTTGATTTATAATAATTATAACACAATTATTGTAAAAAAATAATCATGTATTTTAATAAACTCATAAATAAAGTTTCTTGTTATTCAAACTATTTTCTCCAAATAATGTCATAAAAATGATGGATAGACTGATGCCAGAAACATAAAGGCCACTCATGAAGGTGGATAAAGTGATCTGTAGTTTACCAAATTTTCACTTTTTTGACCATCTATGGAATTTTTTCAAACTAAAGTTTTCATTTAAAATATATATGATTTAAAGCAACCATTTAAAAATAAAGCTTGCAAAAGCTGTCCATAGATGACAAATAATTTTAAAAGCAAATTATTTTATGCATAGTAGTTGAAGTGTTAATTTGTTTACATGAAAATGAATAAATAGAATAAACTATAATTTTTTTAAAAAATTATTTCATAAATTTAAGTATTTTTTTTAGAAAACTTGCATTTTAAATTACACCTGGGTCTCATTTTACGCGATAGATAGGTTCCTCAGAAAACACGCGCAAACAAAATTGCACAAAAATAGATATAACTTACATTGAAAAAGGGGGGATGTGGTCTGTGATTTTTCAAAATTTGCCTAAAAGCAAAGCCCCAATGTAAAATTACTTTAAAATTCGCGCAAAAAAAAATAAGGAAATAAAATATGTCTAATAAAAAATTTCAAATTTGAAAAAAATTGATACAAGACAAACTTTTTTTAACTATAATATTTAATTTTATTCAAAATAATATATTTTTATGCATAATTTACAGTACAGTAATTTACATTTTTTATACACGTTTTAATTATTAGCGCTATTTGCCAATAAACAGGTTCGTTTGCAAACTGGTAAAGATTCTTCACAAGAGGAACTATAACTAGCACCAACTTCACTCTCATGTTGTTGTTTTAATGGTTTTCTGGTGACAACATAATTAGTAATTAATCTTTGAGATGATGATTTTATTAATTTTTTATGAAGCTCACGATATCCAGACATACAACCATTTAGCTCTCATTGGAATTTAAGAGCACATTCGTGATTAGTGTTATTAGTAAGAAAATAATTTGCCAACTGATTAGAAAGTTGAAGACCTTGAATCATTTTGGAAGTGAAAGGAACAGGTTCCACTTCTGTTTCATTATCTTTTTCTACATTTTCTTCTGTATCTAAACTTTTATTTTTGTCTTTAATTTTTTAATTTTCAATTCCAATTAAAAATCAGATTTTGTTTCACTGCTATTACTCACCTTTTAAAAATAAACTTGCGGACACTAAATGATTAATAATTGATTAAACATTCTTTTTTAAAAAGCAAAAACAGAATGTGATTTAAAATACAAAATTAATACGCACAATGTTTGAACAAATTTACATTATAATCTTGTAAAATTTAATGTGTGATATACATAAAATATGGAAATCATGATTTTAATTTCATTATTGCATAAAATCTTACTATTATAAAGCACTGAAAATATTGAAATTACTAAGTTGAAAGTCGAGTTCCAATAATTTTGCTATTACTTTCAATATAACGTAAGTGCGTGAAATTTATTATTTAAAGTAATAGGGCAATATCGGAGTTCGACTTCCAGTGAAACACGAATCGCGTAACTTCAAAATCATGTTAAATAAGTCCGCATAAGAGACCCAGGTGTATATACTTTCATAGAACATGGGTTTAGGACTACTCATAATTATTTGAAATTTATTAAAATATTATGATCTAATAAAAACATATTGGTCTTGATCAGGGTTTCTACCTTTTTGAGACTAAAAGATTTTAATATGTTAGATGAAACCTATGCTTGAACAGTGATATATTTTTTACATTGATTTTGTAAATATTTATTAATGGTAGTTGAATATAAATACAATATTATTATATTCATTCACCTACTTTTCAACCAGTGATTTCCATTAAAAGAAATATATTTTTTCGGGTATATTTCTTTGATCATCAAAACTTTTAATCAAAATAAACACCATTATATATATGTATATATATATGCTGCACATTAGATCTAGAGATGCTCGAGATGACTTGATACAAAATGTGTATTTATTCATCTTAATACTTAAATATTGAATAACATTTTAAATAAGACTTTATATCACTTTAACATTTTCAAGTCCTGCACAGGTGAATTTGGAGATAATGCAACTGATTGTACCTCTTGTCACAGAGTGATTTATAATGAAATTTGAATGATCTGAGTACTACTATTTAAAAAAAATGTTTTCTATAAAATCATAATGAATTTATATCTTAGTTCTTATTTTTATACATAGATGTCAGAAGGTATAAATAAACAAGGCAAAACTCTCCATACAGTAGTGCCACCCTGTGGTAACAAGAGTATCAAGTGTTTTGCCTTATTTATAAACAATTATGTGCTAGTATAAGAGATGGTGTATCATGTGATGCTTAATAATTTAACGCCAATCCTGCCTAATAGGATAGTGGTGGCTATGGCTGTTAAAGAACCAAAGACACCAAAATGTATGAGTGCTGAACTGAGTTTAGACTCATATGTCTATATAATCTACTGAGCTTAGATTGAAAATATTTTTATGTTTTCAATTTCATTCTCATAGTTTTATAGTTAAGTAGAGATAAAAGGTGATTGCTGGAGGGTTGCATTAGATCCTAAGATCTATGTGCAGTGCTCTAAGATCCAAAGCTCCTCACTGACAAAGGCCACAAGCCAGAAACTAGTCTAGGGATATTGGATAAGTAGGCATTAGATAGGGATTTTATGCACAAGCCTTCTGGCATCCATTGATTACTCTGGTTGGCACAGGGTGGCACTACTGTATGGAGAGTTTTGCCTTGTTTATAAACAATTATGGGCTAGTATAAGAGATGGTGATCATGTGATGCTTAAAAGTTATAAAAAAATTGTATAATATAAGAATTGATGTGCAGAATGATGAAACTTCTTCAACTAACTTTTATAAACCAAAAAGAATTGTAGAAATAAGTTTTTTGTTAGAAAATTATTTTTTATTATTTCAAAAGTTTTTTAAAAAATATACAATAATAAATTGGCCATTGGTGAAAAAAAGGTTCACCATTTCTTTTGTAAACATTAGAAAAGTTTAAGTCAATTTATTACAAACAAGAATGAAAATTATAACAAGGAAAAATATATAATATATATATATATTTAAAATTATATCATGATTTAAAAAAAAAAAAAACTTATGTTGTGGAAAACAAAAAAAAAGTGTTATTCTATTTAACATAGAAAAGTTATCTTATTCTGCTTATTTCTTTAAATAAGTTAATTTTTTAAATCTTTTTTGAAACTTGATTTATATTTAGCATTAATTTTAATAATAATTATGGTAAAATAATTTTATTTTGTTACAAATTTGATTCAAATTGAAGATTATATTTAAATGAAAAATTAAGTTTAATTACATTTCAGAACTAAAATAGTTAAACATATATTACAAATTGTTTGCATTTTTTTTTTAAAAAAGCACTTTATTTTGCTTGATAAATCACATATTAAACACAAATTAATATATTAACTACTAAAAAAGTATTATATATATATATATATATATATATATATATATAATAATAATTCAAATAAATATATATAAAGTTTTTGCAAGCTAATGTTATTTCACTTATCTATGGATACACCATTCAAGATTTAAAATAATTTACATTGTTTAATAGCAATATAAAATTTTATCTATACACCTGGGTCTCATTTTATGCAGTAGATAGGTTCCACAGAAAACCCGCATTAAAAAAAATCACATAAAAATAGACTTAATTTACCTTGAAAAATGGGGGATAGGTGTTGTAAATTCCAGAATTTGCATAAAAGCAAAGCAACAAGGAAAAATTACTTTAAAATTCGCATTAAAAAAAATAAGCAAATAAAGTATGACTAATAAAAAAATTCAAATATTTGAAAAAAATTAATACAAGACAAACTTTTTTTTACTTTTTTTATTACTACAGTATTTAATTTTACATTTTTTATACATATTTTAATCATTACCGCTAGCATTGTTTGTAAACTGGTAAGAAATCAGATTCGATGTGATGTGATGTGATGTGGCTTCTCCTTAAATGAAGTCAAGAATCTCTCAGCAATTATGCCCAGAGAAACCTGTTAGCCACTTTATTTTTATTTGTGATATGATGTACAACTAGCGCCATTTTCAGTCTTGTGCTGTGTTAATGGTTTTCTGTTTCTATATTTAAAAAATGGGATTGCAATCAAAACAAAAAGATTATACATTATCATTAGAAAGATTATTTTCAGTTTATAAAATCTTCATTTTTTATTTTAAAAATCTAAAAGGTTATTTATTTCTGTTATATATAATAAAATGCATTTTCAAAGTTTAAATTTTTTGAATATTTATTGTGATATTTTTATATGTAAGTATAAATCTATTATTATTATTATTTACTCATTAGTATAATTAGGTTATTTACATAGAAGCTAAGTTCTAAATACAGCTTCAGGCCATATTCATGTTAGCTGCGAATATAACATTATATTTTTGAAAAAAAAAAAGTATTTCAAGTCAAAATAAATTATTAATAATTTAAATTTCTTGATATCTAATAAATATAGTGAAATATGAAAGATATTAAGAAGAAATATGAATCGCATAACTTCAAAATTGCATTAAAATAATCCGCATAAAACGAGACCCAGGTGTACTTCCTTTTACAAGCCATCATTACTCCACTATTTTATTGTCTCATATTATGCTCTAGACATATTTAGTCAGTCTCACGACTAATCATCATTTTTATATTATTAGTGCAAATATATTTTCATAGTTACATTGTGGCAGTTTTCTATTGCTAAGGTCTATGTGTTTAATTTTAAATTAAATTATATTATAATATGCATATTTGGGCTAGAAACAATCATTATTAATGAATTCAGTAAGACTTATGGTTTCAGATATTCATGCACAAGCTTAAAACCTAGTTCTGAAAATATCACATGGTCATCATTTCTTATGCTTAGACAAGTTATTTGCACAGAGGCAAAACTCTTCATACATGACTTAGTACAACCAGAGTAATCAATAGATGCAGGAAAGTTTGTGCATAAAATCCCTATCTAGTGCCTACTCATTCAATATCCCCAGACTAGTTTCTAGATCATGGATTTCATTAATGAGGAGCCATGGATCTGAGAGCACTGCACTTAAATCTTAGGATCTGATGTAACCCCCTAGAAGCCATCTTTACCATACACATGCATCTTGGGTGTCATTTTCATTTTATTGCATCTTTATTTATATGAATTTAAAAGAATATGTGGAAATATTGAGGTTATTTAACCCATAAAACGCTAATTATATTATTGGTTATATGAGGTAAAAATCAAAGCTTTTAATTGGCCAACTCACAAACTGAAGACAAAGCCAATTGTTAAAATATATTCACCTATAATATTAAATTCACTTCAGATTCATTTATAAAAAGTATATTAATAATTTGTCAGGTTATGAAAGTGAACGAAAGTTCTTTCAAAAATAAATTGCTATTTATTTATTATAAAATATTCAATTTCGGCAAATTTAAAAGCAAACATACAAACAAAGAGTTGATGATGTAAATGCTTTTTTTTCAGTTTTACGTTATGGAAAAGTAAATATTTTTTTTTACTAAATCTTAAATATTTTTACTAAAATCTTCACTATTTTTTGAAAATAATTTTGATTTTTTTAGTATACCCTATGGAAATGATTTGTAATTTCTCAAAATATACTTTTTTAATACTTTAAATCACATTCAAAATGAAAATCTCAGCATTTTTCTTTATTTTCTTTGATCAGGCGGTTTCTTTGTTCTTTCCAGCCAATCAGAATGTCTTTGTCGGCTGAGAGCCAATCACCGACAAGTTTATTTATTTGTTTAGCTTTAAATGCTGTTTTATTGATTTTTTTACTTGTAAAATAATTCAGAAGAGGGCAGCATCTTACAGAACTTTTAAAAACCTATCTAATAAGCGTAAAACATCTATCCTAGCATTAAAAATAACGGAATTAGAGTGACGTCAACTGTCGACGAGAGGTCTCGTAAGAGGCGGCTAAAGGTTAATATATTTATGAATTATTGAAAGTAATGCCCTTTTTCCAAGAAATTCTTTTATTACCAAAAAAAATATTATTACTTTTTAAAATTTTATAAAAAGAGGATTTAAAGAAGAAAAAGTCATATTTTACCTTTAATCTTCACATTTTTACATTTATTAACATAACTACAATGTTGTACCCAAAATTTTTATAATAAAAAATTGTTTATTTACTTTTAAGTGTTATAAATTTAATATCTTTCAAATTACTACTCATTACTATACCAGTCTAAAAGTGTTTTTTTTTATTTTTAAAAGTTATCTGGAAACACTTGCCAAGTAAATGCTATTTAACACTGGCAGTGTTTTTTTTTCATCATTTCTAACTCTGCCAAAAAGAAACATTTTTTTTTCATTCATAGAGATTCAAAACAATGCACAAAGTGAGATATAGATGATAAATAAATAGGCCTTGCTGAATTTAATTTTAAAATGTTTCACATTCAAGGCTTTGAGAGGTGACATTTTGTCAGGGTGACTTGCATTCTTTTCTTTGCCACAAAACAGGATGTTTTCATTTTACCACATCACATATATATGTCAGAACTTACTGATAAAATACCTGACTGTTAGAAACTAAGACTGAGAGAAAAATGGCATTTGCATAAAAAAGTCAGAATTGTTTTAACTTTGGACTTAATGTGTGATGCATTTTAGGGATATGAATTTAATATTTCAATTAAACCATTCATAAACTTGTGCTTTTATGAGATCAGATTGTTTGTAATCTGCTTCAATCATAACAGCTGTTTTCCCTGCTATTTTCTGTAAATGATAACTGAATTTGACATTGTTCAATGTTTTCAGTTATCATAAAAATTGACGATTATGCAAAATGCACTTTACAAAAAAATATGATATTTAGTACCATAATTTTCCATCCTGATATCATTTGGAAGATTGATGCTGAAGGATTACTGCAAAAAAGTATGTAAAATCAGAAGTACATACTATAATAGGCATGCAAACCAGAGAATGATTCTGGTTATTTTTGGGTCCCCCTTATATGTATACTTTTAAAATAATATCCTTAATACATTTATAAAAATAGCGTCGAATATCCTTAATACATTTATAAAAATAGCCGATGCTCGACTAATCTTTATAAATTGACATTTTCAAAGAAAAGTAATCTTCTTAGAACTATTTTTTTTATGTGTCAAAGCATTGGCCAGGAAGTGAACCTCAGGACATCTGCTTGTAAGGCAGTTGAGCTAGCCACTCGGCCACCGATGCTTGACTTCTTAGTACTATTTAATTTCTGATTTCTATAGCAATTTATTAAAACAATTATTTTATAGAAGATGGAATTAAAAATGGATTAAACAATCATTACTATTAAAAATTTATGATATTGAAACAATTAACATATTTAAGAGTTTTTTTGACATTAAAAATAGGTGAAGGGTAGTTGTGAATTGTAGGAAATTTAAGAAGTATATATTAGTTGATGTGGCTTGTATTCCACTGCATGTGAGAAAGAAAAAAAACAACAGTTAATAAATTATTTATTGTTATTAAAATTTTAAAGTGTATTTTATTTAAAACAGACAAAACTCTCCATACAGTGGTGCCACTCAGTGCAAGGTAGAGTAATCAATAGATGCCAAAAGGTTTGTGCATAAATTACTGTATGGAGAATTTTGCTTGTTTTAATAACAGTTATGAGCAAGCATAAGACATGGTGATCATGTGATGTTTAGTATTTTATTTACTGTTGTGACAAAAAATATTTCATTTTACTGAATAGAAAATGTTTCCAGATACCATAATGAACTTTTCAAGAGTTGTCTTTTTAAAAGTAAAGTGTTTTCAAATATAATCTTCTATTAGTGACATAATTTTTAGTTTTAAAAATACTTTTTTTACAAAAAGATTGTCATAATCATTAATTTGTGAATTAATTATTATTTTATTTACAAATCTATAAGATTTAATAATTTAGCCTCGGGCTAAATCAATTTAAAATACCCAACCAATCAGAAAATAGTTACCTTATTCATAGCTTTATCATAACAATAGGGTATTATCAATGATGCAAAAAGGTCATAATGCTGATTTTTTTTACATTTAAAAAAAATTAATATGTTAAAATTGTAGCAGCGGGAAGAAAGGAACCTGCAATCCACCACACCATATGATATAAGATTACAGATTGGTTTAAACAACATAGAAAAGATAGTGATTGTGATGCCACTGTGTGTCAAAAATCACAACTAAATTACTGCATAGCCACTGAACCAGCTAATTAAATAAGAAAAATAGAAAATTATAAACTATTTTAACCTTTTGTATATATAATGGCATTTATTAAAGTTTGTCATCTTGGATGTGTTCAACTTTGTTAATACATAAATGCCTTTTTTCTTGTAATACAAGAAGTCTCATCTATTGGAAAATCACAACTAATGTATATTAGTTTTACATGATGTATCAGTAAGTTACAAAAATCTAAAACAAAAGTAAATGCTTTATGACAGGGGTGGGCAATTGTTTTGGCTCAGGGGCTGCAGAGGTTGGTGGAGGGTCACATCGGGGCCACTTTGTGGAAGTGAAGGTTAGTCGGAGGGCCACACCTTTATTCGTGACACAATAAACACTGCTTTATTCCCTGTATTACCAAAGAAATATTTGTTTGCCCATTCTTCATTAAACACATGACATTCATCACCGATTTTATATTTTTCAGAGAGTTCATGGTTTCACTAAAGTTGGAAATGTATATATTTGCTAATGCAAAGACAAAATTGAAATTAACCAGATCAACTGGAAAAGCACTGCACATCGTATCTACACTGTGTATTGATGTAGCCATCCTAGTGGAAAATACGAAACAAATTTTAGGTCATGCATGGAAGGAAATCACAATTCAAGGTGGATTTTTCTATTTGTCTTGGTGGGCTGCATAAAAACTCTTAGTAGGCTGCACATGACCCTCAGGCCACTATTTTCCCACCCCTGCTTTATGAGATGTATACAGAAAAAGCACTAAGTGGTTCAAAGCACCAGTATAAAAGTATTTGGTATTTTATAATGGGGGAGGAGGGCAACATTATTTCAGCTTATTTCATATATGTGTTAAATGTTAATTAATGTGATGAAAAGCAGATTTTTTGATAAAGCAAAACCCATGTGATCCTAGTAAGTAATAACTTGCCTTTGATTTTCATGAATTAATGATCTGAATTATATAAATACTAAAATTATTTGGCTGCATTAACAACAACAAATCACAGACTGACATTTGCATTTATGATTTAAAATAAAAGATTTGCCTTTCTTTACATTAGTATATATATATATACGTATTGGTTTTTGCAAAATTTAGGTAATATTTCCAATATTAATCAAATGAGTTATATAATTGAAATAAAGTTCTTCCTTTTTAAATTTATAAAAAAAATATTGAATCATATTTATATAAACTTTTACATAATCAAAAAGTTCACAATACAAAAGCACTTTTTATTTTTAACTTGATATAAAGTTCAATTAAAAAAAAATAAAACGTCTTTAACGTTTTTTTATTAAAGAGAGAAATGAAAAGACAAGCATTTTTATAAAAAATTAAAACCATTTTAAAATTACAGATATTTATTGAATCTTATAATTGTTGCTCTAACTTTAAAACATTTAACCCTTACTGAAATTATTAAACCATTTCTTCTCCACTCTTCAAACCTCGTCATTTCAAAGTGATCAGTTCCTAATCCACATTCTTATAGGATTCTTATAGGCTTAAAGCATTGGTGGTCGAGATGTCAGCGACAGCTGCTTTACAAGCAGTTGTCCCGGGTTAGCGTGTTCGCTTCCCGGCTGATGCTATGACACATGAGGAGAAAAAAAACATTTTTAATTTTAAAAATTAAAAGTGAATAGAAACCAGTCTCTACTTTGCAAGAAATTAATGCGGAGAAAGATTATTAAACTGCTAATGCAGATATGTAGATTCAGCAATATGAAACCGCTAAATCACGTGATGACTAAATGTTATTTATTAAATAGAAGCCTAGGCTTTTTGGTTGATTGAGAATTTGAGTTTTAGAATATTATTTACTAAAATAACAACTTTATATACGCAGCATGATTTTTCACCATCTTTATATCACTTACTGTAAGCTGTAGTAAGTAATAATGGATGTTAGATGATTGCTTAACAGACCCTATCCTATGGTAAAAAAAAATATGTCGCTAAAATAAACAATATGGATGCTAGAGATATGCAATACATTTTAAAAATGTAGTTATATGCTCGATTTGAAACATTAAATACAGTCTGTGAATCAGTTTTGAACTGGAAAAAATATTTGAATCGTCAGCATACTACAAATCCAGAAACTACAAAATATAATGTTATTTTTGTTTTTATTTGATTCAAATTAAAAATTCTACCGACAAATCTGGGCCAGTGATAAACAATTGTAAAGACCATGATCATAAACATCAAAAATAAAATGAAGCAAGTTTACATACTTTTGAATACCTTTTTCATTTTTTATTTGATTCAAATTAAAAATTCCACCGACAAATCTGGGCCAGTGATAAACAATTGTAAAGACCATGATCATAAACATCAAAAATAAAATGAAGCAAGTTTACATACTTTTGAATATCTTTTTCATTTCAAATGCTGTGGATTTTTTACTTGTAGTAGCAATATTTTTTTTTAATTACATCATGTATAATATGAATATATTTTGATAAAGAACAAACTAACTTCAATCAGTATCCTAGACATGTTCAATGAAGAAAGGTAAAAAATGGACATATAAATGATTTTCTAAATCAACACTGAACCTCTAGTAATCATTTTATTATGATTGGAAACAATCTTTTTAAGAAAACCATTGAGTGTATCTTTTCTGAAATGGATAACAATGATATTCTTCATTAATTATTGTAAGTCTGTTTATTCTTTAGATTTTAAAAAAAAAAAACCAAATGATACAACTCAAGACTGCTATGATACAAGTTTATGGTTCCATATATTCCTAAAGAAATTCCAATATTTTTGAAGCTAACATATCGTCAGCATATTTTAAAATATCTCCAGATCTTCTTTAGTGATTGTAGCTTTTTCATTTTTAATATATATTTGAAATGATATAATCATGTCATCGGATTATAATCGTCCATTCTTTTATAATAAGTTAAAAATTGGGGCGGCGGAGGGGGGGGGCATAGCACAACAAATATAATGTGGCAGACAAGCAAGGCAAGGCAAGGATGAACTATTTAATCCTAATAAAATAAAGCCTATATAATTGGAAATAATTAAATCATTATACTAATAGGCGAATATCTTATGCATGGATATGTGCGTGCATGTATATGAATAATTATTATTACTAATTATATGTTATAAAAATAATACTTTAATGACTATTTAAAATATTTTATAAGTTATAAGTTAATTTTTAATATTCATTAAAGTAATTTAAATTATTAAAAAAGATACCAATAATAAGATTAGTTAAGATTTTAATCTTTTAAAGCACTAAATAAATTTGTTAATTTAATAGACACAGTTTTATTTTTTAAAAATAAATACCCTAAAAACCCGCACTTATGATTTCTATAGTCTGCTTGTTGGATAATTGAAGAAGGAATCGTCTGCAATTGAGAAATAAAAATGTATGTGACTAAAAGCTGTGTGAAGTTTACTTCCATGGAGGTTGGAACATTAAGATTTTGCCTAGATATGTTAATTGCTAACCAATAAAAAATCCAACTAGTCTTTCTATATATTCAGGATGCTAAAAAATATTTTATTGCTGGTAAACATTTTAATAATTTTTTTCATCTTGTTTATAAAGAAAAATAATTATCTCAATCATTAAAATGTGATATATTTATTTGCAAAAAAAAAAAATCCTTCTTTCATGTTTAATAATATATATACTTTTTACAAAAATATAATGTGTCTGCAGAAACATTTTTAATGTAATTATTAATAATTCAAAATATGTTTTGGCATTTTTAATGCCAAAAACTAGTCTTTTAATTTATCGTCTTGAAAATAAACAATTACACAAAACAAATAATAAGCCTATTGTTTTTCACCGTTAATGCACCCCCCTTCCCTCAATCAAACGATTATACTTTTAAAGCAGTGCTACATATAAGCATAATATAAAAAGATGTACCTAGCTCTTTATTTGTATCTGTTATTATTAAAATTTAAATTTAAACAATTATGAATAGTATTATCAGCAGCTAACATCTTCCACCTTACATTGCCACTGCTTAAGGATTAAATAACAACGATGATGTAACATCTAGGTTATTTAAATACTTAAACATTTATTTGGGACATATATTGAAAATCATTTAAATTGATTTTAATTTTCTTTTTAAGCTGTATTTAAATTGTGACATCACATTAATATAGTTCACATAATTTTAAGCTATTTTATTTGTTTCATATTTAATATTGTGACTTGATTATCAATGCACACAATGTATATATATTAAATTCTACTAAATATATGCTGCTAATATTTTAGATGAACTTCTTAAAATGTGAATTTACTAAAAAAGAAACATACCAAAAAATAAATTTTTATATTGTCAAAAAGAAAAACAATAGTATGACATACTTTTTTTTTTACATTTTATCTTTTTTTTTTTTTAAAAAAAAGGGGAAGAAATGACAGAAATGTATCTATGGAGTATAATTTAAATATGCATTTCAAAGAAAACAAGACAGAATCCTGAAGCAGCAGATTGTGTAAAATTCATATGATTTACAAGAAAAATTAAATGTGACAGTTATATTTGATCTTCAATCTAACATTGAGACATTTACAATAAAAAAAGATAAAAAAAATCAAAAAATGATTTGAGAATAAATTAAATATTTTGATAATCAATATCATACAATATACATACGTATATATGTATGTAAGAAATGGTGAGCATAATTTGTTATTTAGCAATGCAAATTTAAATTTTCAAGTCATTAAATACTAAATAAATTAAAATATACAGGCTGAATTCTCAAACTGCATATGTTTCAGCTACAACCCAGTTCTATCACATATGCCTGACGTTGAAATATTTGTTAATGATATCAGAATATTAGCATGGGTATTATCTATAATAAATTTAATATGCTAAATTTTATTTAAATATGTTAACTCTTTATTAAATTCAAGTAATAATCTGTATTTATTAAAATGTCTATTGTTTATTTCCCTATTGCATTTGTTAATGGAAAATGAATTTAAAATATGTTATTTGCACTTCATTAAAAATTTTACATTTTAGTTTTAATCTAAAGTTGGCAATGTTTTTATTAAAAAAATTGACATATGATATTATGAATTATCAAAGAAAAAGTAATGCATATGTTCAGCATAATCTTTTGATTATCCCATAAATCAATTAGCACATACTTTACTTTTTATTATGTTTGTAAAATTATTAAATATTTATTTCTCTATAAATACCTTATGTTTAAATTGAGATGTTATGTCATTACAATAGCTTTATTAATTAATTAAATGAGTAATGCACTAAAACCATCAAATTTTTTTTTCTTCAACTATAATGTTAGTTGTGTTTTGATTGTTATATTTTATTTGAAATAAAAGTGCGAGACATATTCAATTATTGAAGTAATAATAATTTTTTAGTATATAATCATAATTTCATTCTTTATGTGCAATGCATACAATTGGGAAATTTATGCAATTTAAAGTTTGGTTTAATTTTTTTTATGAAAGGTTTAATAAATACAAATCTAATCTTCTTATTTTTTGATGACTGCATAATTGATAGTAATTTGATATTAGAGGGTGTTACCATATTTTTTTATTTGTTATTAAAAGTAAACCTTGGACATACAGTTTTAATTTCTTTTTAAAATTGTATTATATATACATACCTGGGTCTTGTTTTATGCGGATTTATTTAATGCAATTTTGAAGCTATGTGATTTATGTTTCTTCTTAATATCTTTGTATGTGGTTTTCTTTTATGCAATAAAAATTATTAGATCAGAAGTCAAGCTCTGATAATGTGCTATTACTTTAAATATTATAAATTTTGTGCACTCATGCATCACATTTAAAGTAATAGTGCACTATTGGAGTTCAACTTCCATCTAATAATTTCAATATTTTGAGCACATTATAATAGTACTGTAATAGATTTTATGCAATAAAGAAGTTCATAATTCACTTAAAATCAGGATTTCCCCATTTTATATACACACAAGTTGTTGTTTTTGCATTTTACATCCCATTCTATTTTTGCTTTAAAAAAAAGAGTATGTAATCAATTAATCATTTAGTGTCCACAAGTAATAAATTTTACAAGATTATAATGTAAATCTGTTCAAATGTTATGTATGTTGTTTTTTCATTTTAAATCACATTCTATTTTTGCTTTTTAAAAAAAGAGTATGTAATCAATTAATCATTGTCACAAGTTTATTTTTAAAAGATGAATAACAGTGGTGGGCACAATGAAATTTGACAATTAAAGTCTTATTTTTAATTGTAATTAACAATTTAAAAATTACATAACATGATCTGAAATTAATGGCACGTGAAACGATGAAATTTGATTTTTAAATGAAATTGAAAATTAAAGACAAAAATAAGAATTTAATTTTTAATGGTTAGTTTTAATTAAATTTTTTCCCACAGTGGTGAGTCAGTGTTTTTTTATTATCATAAGTCTAAGTTCTTATTTTTATTTTAAACTTTTAATTTACCCTAATGGAAAGGAAAAAACATCCAAGAAAATGAATTTTTTTGGAAACAAAATTTTCAATTTTAGATCGCTTAATGAAATGGGAAGGATCAACAGCGATTGGAAAATGTTTTAATTTGGGTGAATCCACTATAAGACCATGTATACAGGTAGTGAAAATATGTTAGAGATTGTGACATATGCAAACTAAAAATCACTGATTGAAGCAAAAATAAATTGTGGAAAAATTATATTTTGTAGAAGTTCATTCTGAGTCTTAAATGTGAGGTGGAATAAAAAAAAATATTTTTTTTCTCTGAGAAGAGAAATGTGCCATTCATGGAAGTACTGCAATAGCAGGTCAACCCTAGGCAGAGGTGGAGCAAGCCCTTAACTCTCTGAAAGAAATTACAAATGACAACAATTGATATAGAATTGGATTTATGTCATTATGTCATTGTTGTTAGTATATAGTAGACATATTGAACATAGTAAAGTTTGAACTCTACATCTAGACAAAAGTAATCTGTAGCATAATAAATGATTAGTAATAATTATTAGTGTGTTTATCTAGAGTGGATTTGTTAAATATGGAGAGCAAAAATTATAGCATTCATAAATTGAAATATCTGAAATTTTGGATATCATTTTACGATAATAATCTTTGTAGTATTTTTTCAATTAGTACTATATATATATATATATTGTAACAGTCAGAAAACATGTGACTCATAAATATAGTGCAGAATTAGACCACCATACAGAACAGCAGCACCATCGAGTAGCGAAGCCACCCGTGGTATTGAGTTCGAACATAGTTTATCGGTTCCACAATACAATCCACGAAACAACGCATCTGAAGCAACATTAGTAAATATTTCCTTAGGCACGGTGGTCAGGGATATGCAAGAGACTCATGATTTTATTCTCAAGTTAGCCAATAATCAAACTAATATTAATTAAACATTCATATTTACATAATCGAGGAAATATTATATAGAATGGGTATCGAATAAATGAAACGTAAATGCAGACGTATAGTTTAAAATTATTTATTAACACATTTTAAGAAGACATTTACTAATAATATTTTATGGACTAACAGCTTCAGTAGCGGGATTTGCAACATGATTATATTTCAAAGAATGCATTATTTATTTGTTTACAAAAGGAATTCACTTATTTGAAGGCGTAATCTAGCTACCTAAAATTCTTGAGTAAGTATTTCTAATGCATGCCTGGAGGGATTTATACCTTTGCAATGCAAGAGTCTAAAGTAGGCGTTATAAGAGTAATGGAAGACATATATTTATTTAATTAAAATATTTATTTATAACCAAGGGCAAACATTTATTTGAGAGTGAACTATGAAGATAATGCAGAGGCGGAGTGATATATATAGAATAATAAAATTAAGCAAAGGAACACATGGTACGCTTTAGAAAGGCGATATGGAATGGCAGTATATTGAAACTGCAATGCCGCGAATGGGTTTATAAGAATGTCAGGCTGGTCTCTGCCTCGGCCCGATGAAGTAAGGTGTCACATAAGCATAACCAGGGACAAGCGGTCCGTGTCAAAGTTTTGCCGGCTGGCTGCATGACATTGTCAAATCCTACGGGAGTGCCCATTATGCCCGCTTGTGTAGGACGATTGGGGTTAATTTCAACCCTGAACAATCCGGAATATTTACGGCAGAATAGATCATCACATCTTTAAAACGTAACACATGTATAAGTATAAACGATTATGATAAGATTTAAATAGATTTCTAATTCGGTCCTACATTATCAACAGTTACTAAAGAATGTTGGTGACTCTCAAAGAAATGTAATTTTCTAGAATTATTCATTAGATTTAATAAATACAAAATATATATAAACGGGGAGTTATTACAACTAATATGCCAGCCATTTGCGAAGTAGTAGACCCTGCATTACAATAAATGATGCACTGATTGCGTGTTGATTTATATGAAAGTGAAGTTATTAAGGAAATGAGAATATCAGGCTGGTCTCTGCCTCGGCCCAACGAAGTACATATTAATGAAAATGTGACACGCATTCACTGTTTCAAACGATCATAGATTTAAACTTTGAAAATTGAGATAATTATGAGCATGCAATAATTAAATAATAAATATAGATAAAATGTAGATTTTAAAAATACGCACCCAAGATAGAATGAGGTAAGCTAGATTAGTAGAGAAATTTACACATTAAGTTAATTATTCAGTTTTAGTTATACATATGGTAGTTTTACATTTTATAATTTAGATAAGTAGTATGAAGAAGAGCTATAGCATATTATTAGAGTACTCTAGAGTTTCAACACTGACAGGTACCTGTTTTATATGAAGTTTTCCGAGTCCATTGTTTAGTAGCAAATAGTTCATGAGTGGCAATTCTTTCTTGTATTTAGACATTTCATTTTACTTTCACAGCAGCAGAAGCTTTCTCATTTATTTCAGGCAGCAGATCTTCATGGTTAATTTATGACGGGCAATGGAAAGTTCAGCATCCGATAGGCCATCTCCCGATGGAGAATAATCTAGGTGCTTTACTCGGTCATACCTTGGCAGGAACAAATTAATTTTATTATTTTGGATACTCTCAGTGATCAAGAGCAAAGCTAAAGTTTAAGTGAATGTCTCCAGCAAGTCTAAGATGGCCTCTTTTTTTATCTTGATCTTGCACATTTTTGTTAAGATATTTTAGGTTCTACTTAATCTTCCCTGAGGATAATCAATGCATTTTGTTGATTTTTAATTAAAGAAAGCTGCTGTTCTATTGTTTACATTTTACATTTATTAATTACACTTTGGGGAATTTTTCTTTAATTAATCTATTATCTATCACTGACCGATGCTTTTAAATTTCAAAGACAAAAAGGGAACATAAGATTATTTTAACTTTTAATTAAATATTACATCAGATTTTTTTAGAATTATTATTAAACGAAATTTAAACAAAGCAGTAAATATGAACTTTATAATCCAAAATAAATGATTAAAATTATACAAAATTATATAACTAAAAGAAATCTAAATTATACTATTTTATCCCTATTTATTGCCTTGAATTTGAGATCGAAATGTGTGTGTGTTTATGCTGAATTCTACATATATTTATACATTTTTAATATTGCTACACACACAATTCGATACCAAAAAGTTTAAATTTGGGCGGGATAGACTGGTCAGTGAGAGACGACAGAAAAAGGTGAAACTTAAGATTCGAATACGAATCTTACTGTTTCATTTCCCCGTACTTCCCGTGAACAATTAAGGGAAAACAAAGGAGGCAAAAAAGAGAAAAAAAAAAAATTTTACATTACATAATTTAAAGATGAAAACATTACTATTGTTTTTACAGATATATTAAAATATAGAAAGCAGAGATTACATGAAGCAACGAACAATTAATATACCCAGATCTAGAATTTATAGTTTAATTAAAATGGCCTAATTTGGCCGTGTCTGGTTAAAATTATAGTAATAATTATTTAAACTGAATGTATATACATAAAAAAATTCTTAGAATGGGATTAGTTAGTATAATATAAAAAAAAATTTTTTTAAGAGTAATAGTAATTAAAACAATAATATATATATATATATAATAAAATTTCTATCTAAAACCCTATTTGACTAAAGTACAACCCATTCAACCAAGTTCATTATATCAAGTTCATTTTAATATTTTTATATACATTTAATCCGTCCTAAGAGTCTAATATGTTTACAACCCTGGGTCGGGTGGATAATACTGATCTCTCATCATCAATGACTGCGGCCTTGGGTTTTCTAATTGTTGCCTTTTATCGGGTGGTTCTTTGGCCCAATGGTTCAAATCCACGGTAGTAAGAAATTCAATCATTTCTCCTATATCTTTTATTTGAATGCCTGTCATTAATGGTTGGATAGTTAGCGGCATGCTACGCTGAATCGTTCTAAATTTCCACTTCCCCATATTCCACCAGTTTTTGGCAGATCCCTGCAGATGGTAAGTAGCTATAGCTATCTGCACATCTTGCCCTTTCTTATGAAATTTTAAGAACTTCTGTGAGCTCTCTAGGTAGGTTTGCAGTTTTCCCCTTATTTCCACTCTAAATATTTTAACGTGGACCATCTTTGTTAAGTGGCTTTGGTATCCACTGTCCGTTTTCATGTTTTCTTTCATAACTTTTGGTCCTATTCTTTTGTCCCCATCCATGCTTGTCTCCTTTTTACTGCTTTCACTCAATGGTTCTTGTGGGCCTTCATCTATTGGAATAAGATCTATTTGCTCATCTACTATCATCGGTTTGTCAAGTATTTCTAATTCCCTTTCCTTTTCCACATCTTTAATTTCTTCTTCCTTTTTACTAACTGGGGATATTCCATAATGTTCTTTGATCATTTCAAGATATATCAACATATCCCTATCAATTTTCTGACGCTCCCTAACTCGTATCTCCTCCTCTTCCTGACTCGTTTTTGGTTCTTCATATCTTCTTCTCGCTTCCTCACATATTTTCCTCCATTCTTCTTTACTCTGTCTAAATATTTCAAGTAACCTTAGACTGAAGTTCATTGATGCTATTCTGTCATTTTCTGCTTCCATTTTTTTTAATATTATTTATTTATTTTATACTACTAGCATTTGACTACTCCCCACCGGTATATTGGCCCTATAACACTCTTTCGCTGCCTTCACCTACTCTACATTGCCCTATCTCTATATTGCTGCGTTTAACATATATATTATAGCGAACTACTGGTTACGCGTATAATAAGCCACTGCTGTCTATGATATATATATTTGTACTTTAACAAAAATATTTACTATTAACATATATAACAAGCTTCTGCTGTCTATGCTATATATATAACGGTGTTTTAATAAAAAAAAAATTCAATGCTACTTGCTTTCTCATTTAACCACTGATTACTTTTTTTTACATATATATATATATAAATTTATTTCATTAGATCCAAGTATCTTCATTCCTTCTTAACTTACACACGCATCCCTGCTTTCCTTAAATTTGTTATTACGCCTGCTGTCCTTTCATTTACTCGACCCACATTATTTCACTCGATTTATTTTTTTTTCATTATTTTTATCAAAACAAAATCGCATATATATAGAATAATTAGCCAACTCGAGTAATGAATGCTAAAAGAAATTTATATGTGTTATATTTTGCTCAGGGTATATATGGGTTTTTTGTATCGAAAGCTCCACGTTGGAAAGCACCAAACGCTAAAAAAAAAATTTAACTATGTAACAGTCTGAAAATGTGTGACTCGTAAACATAGTGCAGAATTCGACCACCATACAGAACAGCAGCACCATCGAGTAGCGAAGCCACCCGTGGTACTGAGTTCGAACATAGTTTATCGGTTCCACAATACAATCCATGAAACAATGCATCTGATGCGACATTAGTAAATATTTCCTTAGGCACGGTGGTCAGGGATATGCAAGAGACTCATGATTTTATTCTCGAGTTAGCCAATAATCAAACTAATATTAATTAAACATTCATATTTACATAATCGAGGAAATATTATATAGAATGGGTATCGAATAAATGAAACGTAAATGCAGACGTATAGTTTAAAATTATTTATTAACACATTTTAAGAAGACATTTACTAATAATATTTTATGGACTAACAGCTTCAGTAGCGGGATTTGCAACATGATTATATTTCAAAGAATACATTATTTATTTGTTTACAAAAAAAATTCACTTATTTGAAGGCGTAATCTAGCTACCTAAAATTCTCGAGTAAGTATTTCTAATGCATGCCTGGAGGGATTTATACCGTTGCAATGCAAGAGTCTAAAGTAGGGGTTATAAGAGTAATGGCAGACATATATTTATTTAATTAAAATATTTATTTATAACCAAGGGCAAACATTTATTTGAGAGTGAACTATGAAGATAATGCAGAGGCGGAGTGATATATATAGAATAATAAAATTAAGCAAAGGAACATGTGGTACGCTTTAGAAAGGCGATATGAAATGGCAGTATATTGAAACTGCAATGCCGCGAATGGGTTTATAAGAATGTCGGGCTGGTCTCTGCCTTGGCCCAATGAAGTAAGGTGTCACATAAGCATAACCATGGACAAGCGGTCCGTGTTGCAGTTTTGCCGGCTGGCTGCTTGACGTTGTCAAATCCTACGGGAGTGCCCATTATGCCCACTTGTGTAGGACGACTGGGGTTAATTTTAACCCTGAAGAATCCGGAATATTTACGGCGGAATAGATCATCACATCTTTAAAACGTAACACATGTATAAGTATAAACGATTATGATAAAATTTAAATAGATTTCTAATTCGGGCCTACATTATCAACAGTTACTAAAGAATGTTGGTGACTCTCAAAGAAATGTAATTTTCTAGAATTATTCATTAGATTTAATAAATACAAAATATATATAAACTGGGAGTTATTACAACTAATATGCCAGCCATTTGCGAAGTAGTAGACCCTGAATTACAATAAATGATGCACTGAATGCGTGTCGATTTATATGAAAGTGAAGTTATTAAGGAAATGAGAATGTCAGGCTGGTCTCTGCCTCGGCCTGACGAAGTACATATTAATGAAAATGTGACACGCATTCACTGTTTCAAACGATCATAGATTTAAACTTTGAAAATTGAGATAATTATGAGCATGCAATAATTAAATAATAAATATAGGTAAAATGTAGATTTTAAAAATACGCACCCAAGATAGAATGAGGTAAGCTAGATTAGTAGAGAAATTTACACATTAAGTTAATTATTCAGTTTTAGTTATACATATGGTAGTTTTACATTTTATAATTTAGATAAGTAGTATGAAGAAGAGCTATAGCATATTATTAGAGTACTCTAGAGTTTGAACACAGACAGGTACCTGTTTTATAAGAAGTTTTCCGAGTCCATTGTTTAGTAGCAAATAGTTCATGAGTGGCAATTCTTTCTTGTATTTAGACGTTTCATTTTACTTTCACAGCAGCAGCAGCTTTCTCATTTATTTCAGGCAGCAGATCTTCATGGTTAATTTATGATGGGCAATGGAAAGTTTGGCATCCGATAGGCCGTCTCCCGATGGAGAATAATCTAGGTGCTTTACTCGGTCATACCTTGGCAGAAACAAATTAATTTTATTATTTTGGGTACTCTCAGTGATCGAGAGCAAAGCTAAAGTTTAAGTGAATGTCTCCAGCAAGTCTAAAATGGCCTCTTTTTTTTATCTTGATCTTTCACATTTTTGTTAAGATATTTTAGGTTCTACTTAATCTGCCCTGAGGATAATCAATGCATTTTGTTGATTTTTAATTAAAGAAAGCTGCTGTTCTATTGTTTACATTTTACATTTATTAATTACACTTTGGGGAATTTTTCTTTAATTAATCTATTATCTATCACTGACTGATGCTTTTAAATTTCAAAGACAAAAAGGGAACATAAGATTATTTTAACTTTTAATTAAATATTACATCAGATTTTTTTAGAATTATTATTAAATGAAATTTAAACAAAGCAATAAATACGAACTTTATAATCCAAAATAAATGATTAAAATTATACAAAATTATATAACTAGAAGAAATCTAAATTATACTATTTTATCCCTATTTATTGCCTTGAATTTGAGATCGAAATGTGTGCGTGTTTATGCTGAATTCTACATATATTTATACATTTTTAATATTGCTATACACACAATTCGATACCAAAAAGTTTAAATTTGGGCGGGATAGACCGGTCAGTGAGAGATGACAGAAAAAGGTGAAACCTAAGATTCGAATACGAATTTTACTGTTTCAATATATATATATTGTAATATTTTTTTTACATTCTTGTAGGTGTTCTATTACACACTAAAAAGTGTGAGTTAATCAAGCTATAAAAGATAAAATATAATCAGAACATTTATGAATCTGGATATATCAAGAACATAGCTATATTTCCTGATTAACTTGACCTAATTTTATTTACAATTTGAAGTGCCATTGCAATCAGATTTTTTTATTTATTTAAACAAGGGTGCCATAATTCATACAAGAATTCACTGATATCCATCGCATCAGTAAATTAAGACAAAAATAACTAAAAGTAAGAGTGGGAATGTTTTTAGTCACTTAACATTGTATTAATGTTTCTCTGGGGCTTAACTAAACAAAAAGCATATTGGCAAAGGTAATTTATGCATAATAGATTATAATAAACTAATATTAATAATGCACAATTAAGTTAATATTAAAGGTAGATATTTTATTAATACAAACTAAAATATTTAATGGTAAATTATTAATATAATTGAAAGGAACACATACATGCTAATTCAGCTATTATTAAATGAAAACAGTTCTTATTTTAATATTCTTAGGTCACAAATGAAAGTCTCTTGAATAATAAATAGCAAATGTCTTTATCAGTAGTATATTAAAAGCTTATAGTTTAGGTGCATTTGCAAACAATTTAATCATAGATTCAAAATGAATAATCTCTTAAGATTATTGGTAAGTTTTGTAGTAGGCATTTTCAAGAGCTTACTGATGTTAAGTAGTTTCACTCCATCAACATTTTTTATGTTCTTGGTCCATCATAAGGCTAGACTCAAAGACTTTTTCTGAGTGACCTCCATAATGGTGTCTGTAAATGCATTGTTTCCAATCCTGCCTGACAACCTACTTCAGCAGATGAGTAGTAGTCCTGCATATGAATAGTCTGGAATAGGATATTTTTTTCTATTCTGGACTGATAAAAAAGAACCTGATTGCCATTATTTTTTTCCTTTTATACTTACGATCAGGTTTTAGACTCCTGCACATATATTATCCTTTGCTCTTTTATCAGAATACAAAATAATAATCTTGTATGTTATTTCTTATTTTCAGCTACAATGTTTATTTTTTATGAATTACTTTTGCCATCTTTAATTAGCATTAAAAAGTTTTTTTCTGGTCGTAATCTTTTACGTTTGGAATTTCTTTTTGTATCTGGATTAGTATTCTGCCTGTCTTTTTTATTCCTTCCAATTTTAACTTTTATTTTTAATTAAACAGATAATATCAAACATAAAAATAACTTTCATTGCATGTTATCTAAAAAATAAATCTTACCAACTAAAAAAGAAAATTAAATTGCATCTTTTAAATGATCTTTAAATTTTACTTTTTTTTTAAACTTTTTACAATTTTTCCAAATGCCAATATATTTGAACAATATGTATGTAAAATGGTTCAATATCCCTGGGCTAAATAATCAAGAATACAACATGGGATTGAACCTATAAAATATGGGATTGTACTTATTTTATTCTTACTAAGTTTTAAGTCTGTATTCTGTTTTTTCTTTTTTTTTAATGTGTTAGGATTTCTGATATATTTTTGTAGACTTATTCACAAGTGGCATGCAACTTTTTAGAAATGCAGTCATTCACTACTTATCTTGAAGAGCAGTCACTTTCCAACTCTTATTTTCCTTGTAAAATTTAAAATGTTTCAATTCAAACTTTATATTTCAATAAAGTAATGTAAAATCTTAATTATGAATGTAAAATATTATGATAAATATATTTATTTACATTCAAAATCAATTATAAACATGTAAAACATTTTGTTTTGATTAACGACTTTGTTATTTAAAAATGCCTATGGCTCAACTTCCAGAGTTGGCAGCTATCCAATCAAAGAAATGAGGCTGGCCTACATACCAATACCCAGCAATGAAAATTTTTTTCAAAATATATCGCCCATATGCTGACCTTTTTAGAATTAAAATTTTAAGTTTCGAATTTCCTATAAAATAAGCCTAAAATGAAGAAAATGTGATCAAAATTGATCAAGAGATGGCACAAACTATGTCCACAAAACAAAAATAACATGAATGAGAATTAAAACAGGGCAAGATCTAACTGAATTTAGCAACAGAGTAGTTAAATTCTTTATATAAACCCCATTTTTATTGTGGTTTATGTATATGTTATATATTATTAGATTGAGAAAACCACAATCCCTCTGACTAATTCTGCTTATTTAGCAATGCTCAAGCATAGAATGACCCCAACTATTCTTTAAGCTTTTGATATTTATAAGCTATCCTTATATGTCTTGTGGATATTCAGAGTAAACTTCATATATCAATCAGGAGAAAATATGGCATTAATAATTATTAATCTAATAATCAATATTCTCCAAGGAAGAAGACAGTTTCCCTCTTAATAACTTTGATTTAATAATATGTTGTCCCAAATATTTTTATTACAAAAATATTGAATATTTTTGGAAAGATTTGGTTATTTTTTGTGAGCAATAATGCCCAGAAAATCATTCATTTACATAGATATCAATAGATAAACAGGATTAAATATGATTCTGATATTTTATTATGATTTGGTATGTTTTTCAAGAATTCTTGTAGAGAGTTTATTAATGTCACAGTTATTTCATTTATGGCAGTAGTTTCTGATTTTAAGAAGCAGATTTTGTTATCTTAAGTAAAAGATTATCAGCATACCTAAACTGTGCACATAGTTCTTTACTCAATAAATTAGGTATTGCCCACATTTTTTATCAAGTAGATAAACTTTCTGTCTTTTGGTAATTTAAATATTATATATATATATATATATATATATATATATATATATATATATATATATATATATATATATATATATATATATATATATATATATATATATTCAGAACATACTCAGAACAATTAGTTTAGTTTATGGGGGTTTATATACCCCTCGAGACTTCTGGAGTCTCTTACATTCCTAACCATATATGGTGTTTTCACTTACATTTTCACATACACACAGTATTTTTATGTTTCTCACCATATATGGTATTTTACATAGTTTTCTGACCCTATAAAGTCTGCTGGGCTTTCTATTATTATACAACTTTCTATGATTTAACAACACTGCATGAACTTAATTTAGCATAATGGTAAAGTTGTTAGATTTAGAAATAAAAGTTTCACGATTTTTAGTTCTGCATGCCACCTGGTGTTTGAATTTTACTTAACATTCCAATCCATTAATCAAATACAGTATTACATTTTTATATCTAATTTATTGTGTCTAGTTATAGATAAATATATTTAAAATCTCAATTGCTCTGAACATAATAAAAGATTTAATGTTTATTTTCGCTAAGCTCATTTAATTAAAGATCACTTTCATTCTGCAATGTATTAAATTGTTGCCTATCATCTATATTATATCAAATATATTTATAATGAATTCTTAAAATATAGAAAAGGAAATGTGAAAAAATGGAAATTCCTTTTAATAAATCACTTTATACATTGTCTTATACTAATAACCTAATAACTTTGGCTCCAGTTTGGGCTATGTGATTTGAAAATTACAAAAGAGGTTTGTGAAAACTGATGCCTGGATATATATATATCACTGATGATAGCAAATTAGCTTGAAATCAGCTAATCTGAGGGTGAGCAAATGAAAGAGATAGTTAATACTGACTCTTTTGGTGTTTATGTAAACAAATTTTACACTTGTTTCGGTTGTTTTGGTAAAACGCCAACTATTGATCATAAATAAAAAATGATAGCAAGTTACGTAAATAACTTGTTTTTCATATATATATAGATAGATAGATAATCAAAATTATTACAAATTCACATCTCAAACAGACTAGGCTGAAAAATAAACTCTAAAACACAACTAATTGTTGCACTGCTATAGACAGATTTCTCAAGTGTAAAGCACTACAAAATAATATATTTAAATTAAACATGACCCACAATTCCACTTACCTCCCATACACCCTTAATATTAAAAAAAACTTTTAAATAATTTGATACCTTCAGAACCATAAATTAGTCGAGAGGTCAGCGCAACTGCCTTGCAAGCAAGCAGTTGGTTGCAGGTGGTTGTTGCAGATTCACCTCCCAGCCAATGCTATGACATATAAAAAAATAAATAATTTTTAGTCAAGTGTTGTTAGCTGAGAGGTTAGCGTGGCCACCTTGCAAGCAAGCAGTTGGTTGCAGACAGTTGTTGCAGGTTCGCCTCCCAGCCGATGCTATGACCTATGGAAAAAAATGTCAAGCATTGTTAGCCAAGAGGTCAGCACAGCCACCTTGCAAGAAAGCAATTGGTTGCAGATGGTTGTTGTGAGTTTGCCTCCCAGACAATGCTATGACATGTGGAAAAAAAAAAAAAGATTATTTAATTCTTCTTTTTTTTTTATTTCTCTCAAAGCTTAAATGAAAAAATAAAAGTACATAAAAGTAGGGTTAGAAATAAATATCTTAGTTGTGCTTCATATACCATGAAAGAGATACAGGTCACACATTAATTTTGATAAAGCTAAAGTTGTTTTCTATGATAGAACTGAAATAAAACAAAAACTAAAAAATCTTTATTACTAAAATTATGATTATGAAGCAATTAGCTTATTTAAAAGTTCTATCAATATTAAGGGTATATGGATGATAAGTGGAATTATGGGGAAGATTTAATTTAAATGTGTTATTTTGTAGTTCTTTACATTTGAGAAGTTTGCTTATAGCAGTGAAATTATTGGTTATGTTTTAGAGTTTATTTTCTTGGCTAGTCTGGTTGAATTGTGAATTTGGGATCATTGTAATTATTTATTGACTAGTTTAGCTTTATGTGTTTAATGTTTATATTATATCTAATATTTTCACAGTTAGTCATTTATGGATTATACTATCTATTATTTTGTTTTGGCTTCAGATGTTTCAAAACAAAATAATAGTCATCCTCCTCAAGGATAAGGTCTTACTAAACAACTGTTATATCTTAAATAATAACAAGACTGAGTATAAAGTAAATAACAATCCTATATATATTTTAAGGTTGATTATTCAGAATATGTGGCTTAACAAAATTTTTATTTTCTTCAGTTTTATAATTAATTGATTTCAAGTTGATTTTAGAAGAAATGGATAAAATGAGTAGCCGCTACGAAGCTGGAATACATTGTGCTTCATCAGATTTATTTAAGCTACCCAGTCTTTCAATATATTTATTTAATCTATGTGGTCTATTTAATATTTCAGTAGACTTTCTCATGTTTCTCAAATCATACTTTTCCAAATTAGCAAATATTTTAGCATTATCAAAATCAAGTATGTCACCAATTTCTAAAAAAATGTGAAGTAAAAGCTGATATACTTAACTTTTAATAAAAGAGATTTTTATTTTCTCTAATTCTGACATTAATTTGTCTATTGGATTGATCTACATAGCTTCTTAAGTGTTGTGAACATGTAATTTCATAGATACATTGTAGTTTAAATGTAATTGCTCTTTAGATCTATGGGAAAAATCCCCAATTGTTTTGATAGTGGAAGGATTAGTCTTAATATTGAAATTAGATAGTTTTCCATATGTCAAAGCATCGGCCGGGAAGCGAACCCGTGACAACTGTCTGCAAGCAAATGCTTGCTTGCAAGGCCGCTGCACTGACCTCTCGGCTACCAATGCTTGACAATTAGATAGTTTTCTATGGATATTATCAGTAACTTTTTAATATAAGGAAAACAACACAAAAACAGTTGAATTATCAATTCTATCTTTTTTTTTCCATTTTATTATTAATGCTATGTCAACTTTTATATATGATGTTTTGAATTGTAATAATTAGAAAATAGAATACTTTTAGTTAGTGCTATTTCTTGAGCAAGATGATCTTCATCAGACAAACTCTATGCTATCATCAAAAAAGAATTTGCCACAGAACTGGATTATGATAAGAATTAAAAAATAAGATATCTGTTTGTATGGGTGGATTGTTTATAAACAGATATTGATAAAGAGGGGTCAGATTTTTTAGCAATGAAAACATCTAGAAAAGAATGTATTTAGTTATTTGTAACTTCCATGGTTAATATCTATGCATTAAAATCAGACAAAGGGAAGCAATAGATGATGCTGTAAGAGAAAGATATATACAGAGTATAAAAACTACCACAATGATAAATGTAGTCTTATGAAATCATAGTATATCAAAAGCCAATAAATGTTGGATATATGAATAATAATGGAAAGTATTATTATATATGGAAGTGATTTTTAGGATGTTATAAAAGATTGGAAAGGATTAACAGTTATAAAACTGAATTAATAATGAAGCTATAGGGATATGCAAAAAGAGAATGTAAAAGCAATAAATGATGTGTAAAATACTGAATACGGAACATACTACTGTATATGAAATCAGAGCAAAACAACTGAAAGTATATATATATCCCACATTCACAATTCAACCAGACTAACCAAGACAATAAACTTTAAAACACTACCAATGGTTTCACTGTTATAAGGGGACTTCTCAGGTGTAAAGAATTACAACATAACAACATATTTAAAGTAAACATTACCCACAATTCCACTTATCTCCCATCCACCCTTAATATTAAAAGGTAATATCATAAGTTAAGCAGTTAACTTATTTAAAGGTTCTTTCAATATTTAAAGGTGGATGGGAGATAAGTGGAATTGTGTTTAATGTTTTGTTTAAATATGTTATTATTTTGTGGTTCTTTACACTCGAGAAGTCTGCTTGTAGCAGGAAACCATTGGTAGTGTTTTAAAGTTTATTTTCGTGGCTAGTCTGATTGAGTGGTGAAATTGGATTATTTTGATTATACATATATGTATGGAGGATGGCTCAGAAAAAAAATATTGAAATAAATATTAAGCCCTCAAAATGGAAAGTGGATATCCAAAGAAAGAATTGGATATAAATAATAAAAAAAATTAGAAAAAAAAATTGTGCTAAGCTATATGGATTAGAAGTTTAAAAGACGATGAAATGAATAAATGTATTCGAACGGTTTTAATAATAACGGGGAATAAACACTTTTTTCTGGCCACAGAAATAATATCATGTCGATGTCAGAGAGACTATCATTATATATTGTAACATAGGTATGTTATTATATAGAAAAATGAATAGTTAGATTAATATTAAAAATAAAATGATAACTTAATAGAGAGAATAACAAATATTTAGGCTGTAATATTAATACAAAATTGATAAGTTAAACAAATAAAGTAAGATCTCAAAGAAAAAAAACAACTCGCAAATATTTACCTAAATAAAAGCACCTTAGTTTAAAATCATTGCGCTTTTAACATTTTTTTTTTTTTCAAAAAATATCGTAATTGATTTCTATGTCGCAAGACATACTGCGAACTCCAAAGCTTTAAGAAATTTAATATAATTCTTTTATTCTTTAAAACGTTAACACGAAATCATAATTTGGAATAAGATTTGTTATTTAATCGTATTATGTTCGGTAAATTTAAAATAATAATAAAAAAAAATTAATAAGTAAAATTATATATTGATAAACAGATAGATAGGTAGACATAGCTTGATAGATTGATAACCAATATAAATAAGTTTTTAAAATATCTTAAGTGATTGTTTGATGATTTTGGTAATGGAAGGTAACAGATAGACAGATGGACGGTTGACGAGACAGAAGTGTACATATGTAGATAGTTGGATGGATGGATAAGTTAAAAAACATAAATCCGATAGATACATAGATAGATCTAGAGATAGATAAAAGAAGAATAGTAATGAAATATATGAATGTATGGATAGATAGGTAAATTCTAAAATAGAGAGATTGATAGACAGATTGGTGAATGCAATGGATGAACACATAAATATATCGATATGTTGTTTATTTTATTTATGGATAAATAAATTATCAATTAGCTAGATAGATACTTAGTTAGATATTTTGAAAAATGAATAGGGGAGTGGATATATATATATATGATAGATAATGGATAAATAGATAGTGCAGTTATGTAAGTGTAAAGAAAAAAAGTCAGTCAGTCAGTCAGACAGACAGACGGACAGACAGACAGACAGACAGACAGACAGACAGATAGATAGATAGATAGATAGATAGATAGACAGACAGACAGACAGACAGACAGACAGACAGATAGATAGATAGATAGATAGATAGATAGATAGATAGATAGATAGATAGATAGATAGATAGATAGATAGATAGATAGATAGATAGATAGATAGATAGATAGATAGATAGATAGATAGATAGATAGATAGATAGATAAAAACATAATAATTATTAAACAATTTTCTATTTTAACTCATATTAAAATTATATGTCGAAAATCATATTCAAGGAAGAACTGTTATAAAAATGTTAGTTATATTGGAAAAGATAAAGACATTTTATTTGTGGAAAAATCAATGTTGAATAAAAGCAAATGATAAATGAACAAATGTTTTTTTTAATAGTCTATATTTTTCTCTTATAAAAGATCCCGTTATTGTTCTTTTTGCCTGTACTATTTATTTAAATTTCAGAAATGCATTACGATTTCACTTTTAAATCCAAATTTCCGTATTCTATGGTAATATCAATAGCTTATTCAAATTAATACAATTGTACAATAAATATTACAATGCTCTTTTAACTAGGTGATTGATTTCACATCCTATTCTGACACCCTTCTCTGAAATCAATAGGTACTGTCAAGAAGAGAATTCCCCTAAGTTGTTACTGTTACAATCGATGTTCATTTTTGAAATACTAAAATAAATTATAGTAAGAGGTGTCAAAGAACAGTAATTACCATCAAGAATGATCAAGTGTTATCACACGGTTACACTACCCAAAAGTCGGGCATGAGTTATTATTCTAGCTGACATGAATATATATATATTCAATACTGCTTAAAGCTTTGCTAATAATGATAAAATAGGAAACAATATATCATTAAAATACTAACCAGAAAACAAAATTTTAACAAAATTCTCTCATAACCATTGTTTTCTCTCTTAACAAATACACTTTCTCAAGTAAAATTCAGCTAGATACACACAATCAATATATATATATCAGCTGATCTGAGGGTGGGCAAACGAAAGAGATAGTGAATTCTGACTATTTTGACGTTTATGTAAACAAATATACGTTTGTTGGGGGTTGGTAACGCGCCATCTATTGATCATAAATACAAGCGATAGCAAGTTGCGTGATTATAACTTGTTTTTGTTTTTCATATATATATATGTTGAACTAGTTCCATCATTTATCATTAAATGTTGAATGCATCTAAAATTATAAACTTTATTTAAACTTTTCAAATACAAACAACTTGTTAGAAATATCATATGAACAGACAACACACGTTTGTAATTGCACAACGTTTTAAGTTGTATTATTCTCCACTCTTCTTAAGGTATTGTTGGCCTGACGAGTGACAGTACTAGCTTAGGAGTCAAAATCGCACCTTCAGATTCCTGAATTTCAAATTTAAGGCAAATACTCTAATCATCTGAGCTATTCTGTCAAAGGCAACAAATTGTAGAAATTTCATATAGTTATATATGCAGGTTGGTTCATATTGTCCTGAATCCTTCAATTTTTTCATACTTTTTTCTAAGATCAAGGTTACTTACAGGCTTCCATACATTGTGTATTGCCACACTGGGTTGACTTATAGGATGATTTGCTGTGTTAAATAAAGTTTAAAATTTTCTATACAGTCAACATTTAATGTTAGATGATGAATATAGACCAACATATAATCACATCTAATATACAATCATGATTAACCTCCAGACATATATATATATTGAAGTGGTCGGATCTAAGTTCGATCTGAGCTTCATGAGCTCCCACCTTTAGCCTACTTCAAACTCTATCACTAACAGTGAATTTCCGAATGTAATGGGGCTTTATACATTCAATACATGCTAATTTCGATTATTTAAACATTTGTTAAAACCAATTATTTTATATTTAAACTAACTAATATTATTAATAACTTCATGATAAATATATTCATGATATATATATATATATATTGTAACTGCATGGACGGTACATATATATTTATAAATATTTAAATATATATATTCGTTATAAAATTTCATTACATCTGAATGTTTTAATTATACTTTTACCAGTTTGTTCAAATTTCTGTGATTAAAAGCTACATTCTTTCGATAAGCTTTCAGATCGTCCTTTCCCAAAGACAATGGGGATTTTTTATTAATTAGTAAAAATGATAATTTAAAATGTAAGGATGGTTTTCAATTAAAATCATTTATTCAGATTTACAAATTCATTTTCTAATTAGAAAATAAATTCAAAGTTAATGAATTTGAAAGTCTTATTGAAGGAATGGATCTGAAATCAATTGACAACATTTTTAACTTTTGATAATGTAAAAAGCTTTAGCCTGAAGGCATCAAGAGTCAGAATGGGTGGGAAACCAGAGTACAGCTATAAATAGCCCAGAAAAGTTTCAAGAAGAAGAAGCCATATTTTTTTTTAAAAGAGAAGCCATTACTTTTTAGAAGATTTGCTACCTAAAGCTATGTCAATTTTAATCATGAATCTTTATAGTGTTTTCAGCATGGTGCTTGGCTAACTTCGGGGATCTGATTGCTGGGCCCCAAAGTTCCCAGAAAATCTTCAATGTAGCTGCAAATTAAAACTTTTCCACACCAATCATGAGCTGTTGAAACCTTAAAGAGATCAATTTCAAAATGATATTCGTATAAGTTAAAATGCATGCCTACATTATCGCCTCAACCCAATCATACTCTGCCATGTAAATTCAGGAATAAACCATGGAAGGACTGGTAATATCTTTTTTTACTGAACCACAACTTTCTGGCCAGTTTCTGAACTTTACTTTAAATTACCTTTTAAATTAACTATTGTTAAAATTTCTTCTTGCTTTATAATGTCTTAATTTGTATAGCAATTCTCTATTTTTATCTCTAGTCTTTAAAATTAATATTTGTTAAGTTTCCTTTTTCTAAGATGACAGTTCGTTTAACTAACTTATTATATATTTATTGAATGATTATTAATGTCATTTATTTTTGATTATATGCTAATAATGCTTCAACTCGATAATAATCTCTTTCATTACACTTACCTCATGAAAATAATATGGTATTAAGTTTTATAGTTTAATTCTTGCCCATTAGAACTAATTTAATACAGTTCTATTAATTATAGAGTTGAATGATTTATTAAATGTTTTGCTATTTCTACTAATGGCTGATAATAGTTATTAGCCCATTTTCTAACCTATGCTCTTGGCTATTTTATTTTGAGTTCCCAAATATATTCATATTGATAAGATTAAAATGTTTTGCTAAAGGTTGATAAAGGAAATAAAATCAATATATTCTAATTTAAATTTTATACTTTATATTAATATTCAGGGAGAACATGATATTTAGGGTATGATTAGTATAATTTTATAATTGCATTAAGCACTTTTATTTTAAGCACGTTTGAATTTAATCTGACACAATCAGGTCATTACATAGAGCATTCCTTATGTAATTTGACTTTCTTAATTAAATATGATGATCATTGAATCATCACTTCTTGAACATTGCTAATGTGAGCCACACTCTTGCTTTGTAGGCTTGTCATTGGTGATCTTATTGTTAATTTAATCACATAGGAAGAAGTCACTTCCTCCCTCGCTCGTTATTATATTTGGAACACCAAAGATTTGTGGCTATGTCCCAGCCTGACTTTCCCTGTGTTCCACGGATTCCTTATAGGGCAGAGAGACTTGTAGAACACAAGCTACCCTTCTACTTCTTAAATCACCGACAAGCCATTATAATTCATGTTTGTTTTTAATGCTCATAAGTCGTTACTACTGTTTACTTCTCATTTCTAATAAAGCTCCGATCTCATGCTCATAAATCGTAATGAATTGATTTTATTAAAGTCAAACAACTTCATATTTATCTATAATTAAATAAGTTCTTTGTTAAACATTAAAGTTATGCCCTAAATATTTATCATGCTTTTCATAAATTGCTTTACGGATGTGTGAAAATGAATGTGACATTTTTTTCTTTTAAAATTAGAATAATAATTTCTTTCCTAGTAAAATACCTTTAGTTAACTTTGTTTGCTTCTCAGGGCATAGTCATATATATTTCTCCCATAATTGTGCATTAGTTATTGGCATTTGAGCATGACTGCCATTACTTATTGTAAATGGTAATTTCCATTCTTAAAGACTGGAGGTAATATATATAATGTTAATCATAAACAATTTGAACAAAATACTTATTATTATTAAATATTTTTACAACATATTTGGTTTTGACTTTCCTTATTATTTAATAACTATTTTAATATTAATGCTCACTGTCTGTATTGGCAACCCAAATATACATATGTGAATTGATTTATAAATATCCATAGTCAGTTTATTATACGTTAGTAGAGTCAGATCAGGGGTCTTAGAAATCATTATCATCCATTGAGCTAGATCCTTGGTGCATAGTCATGTGCTGTCTCCATATGCTATCTATTGATTTGATCTGAGCTCGTGAGTTGGGTTCAAATTCAGTTTGGTCTTGGGTTTAATTCTTTGGTTTAAATGGATTTGAATCTGACTGCAGGTTGGGTTGTTGGTGTGTAATATGTGACCGGTACAATATATATAAACAGTTATGTGTCTCTTGGCATACAAAAGTATAGTGTGTGCACTTGTATATATATATATATTGTACCTGTCGAAAAATGCACCACCTAAACTGCAAGTCGGATCCAAACTCAGCTGGTTCAAACTGAATTCAAACACAACTCACCAGCTCAGATTAGCATAAATCGATGGCACAGTGCTATGCGCCAAGAAACTAGCTCAATGGTTTATGAGGATCAGAGACCCCTGAACTGACTGACATTAATATCTGATAATAAACTGACTAAAATAATTTTAAACCGAATCATATGCATATGTCGGGTTGCCAACACAGACAGCGAGTATTAACATTAAAATAGGCATAAAAGAATTAAAAACTAAAAAACCAAGTGTGTTTAGAAAATATTTAATAATAATAATATGTTTTGTTTGAATTTTAAATAAAGATTAAATTAATTAATTCTAGTCCTTAAACAAAGTTTATAATTATAATACGAGTGGTGGTCTTTATTATATGTCAATGAGTATTACACAATATTTTGAAATTCTATGTCTATGTCCCCAACAAGAAAATAAAGGCAGATAAAGATATTCAGTTGTAAAGGAATTAAGATTATTATTTTATACAAAAGAATGTGAGATTTATTTTCACATTCACAAATCCATTCATGAAGAGCAAGATACATATTTTAGGGCATAACTTTAATATTTATTGGAAAACTTATTTAATTTGAGATAACTGAGAATTTGTTCGACTTTAATTGAAATCACTTCGTCACGAATTACAAGCATCAGAGCGGGCTTTACCGGAACAGAGAGGCAATGGTGCTGACGAATTATGAGCTATAAAATAAAATTGAAAGACGATAGCTGGTCGATAATCAAAGTCCCATGGCGGCTTGCATCTGACAAGTCTTATGCCCTTTAGGTAGACGTGGAACATGGAAAGCCAGGCTGAGTCATAACTACGAGCCTTTGGTGTTTCCAAAGATAACATGAACAGGAGAGGAAGTGCTTTCTTCCTTGAAAATTTAAAATAACAGAAATATTATCATCGACAAGCATGCGAAACGAACGATAGCCCTACGCCAGCAACATTGAAGATGATGACTTGATAGTCACCATTTGGAAAATAAAACCCAATTATAGAATGCTCTCCATGATGACTTGATCAAATGAATTAAAGTCAAATGAGCTTTTAACTAACATTATTTTAAAGTATTTGTAAATCATATTAATTATGCCCCAATCATCGTGCCCTTCCTGAATCTTAATAGTAAATAACAAAGTTGAATTAGAATATATTTATTTGATTCCTTTATCGGCCCTTTGCAAAAAACATTTTAAGATTATATTTGAATAATAAATAAATATTAGTGAAACGAGAAAATAGCGGTGGCATAGATTAAAAATGGAGCTAATAATTTATTATTAGCCAATGATAAAAATAACAATCATTAATAATTTCTTTCGACTCGATGATTGATAGAACTGTATCAATCTAGTTCTAATGGGCGAGAATTAATTATCAGAATTAAGTTTATATTACTTGTACATTGCAAAGAAAATGAAGGAGATCATCGAGTCAAAGGATTATTGGCATATAATTAAAATATAACAACATTAATAAATTTACTCAATAAATATACATAATAAAATAAATGAACCGCCATGTAAGAAAGGAAAGTTAAAGACTAGAGGTTGAGAGAATTACTATGAAAGTTAAAATAGCATAAATAAAAGGTTTTACACAGAGTATTATTACATTATAAATGAGAAGAGCTCTTAAAGGGAGTGTAAAGTAAAGTTCAGAAACTGGCCAGATAGTTTAAGGTTCATTATGGAAATATATTACCCATTTCTTCCGGAGCTGGTTTCCTTAATTTACACATCCAGGTTAGTAAAATGTAGGCATGCATTCGGTCGATTACTTGAACAGCATTTTATTTGATTTTGGCAGCATGATTTGTCTGGAAAGAATTTAGCAGCTTCATTGAAGATTTCAGGGGACTTCAGGAACTGCAGCCATATTCCTGATGTTTTAGCCCTTCACCATGATCGAAACACTATTCAAACTTATGATTTTTAAACGCATAGAGTTCACTGCACTTCTCTACAACAAAGATGGCTTCTCTTCTCCAAACTTTTCAGAGCTATATATCTGTCTTCTGATGCCTTCAGGCTAGTGCTTCTTTCATTATCAATTTTTTAGATTTACTGGTTGTTTTTAGATACATTCCTTCAATAAGGCTTTCAAACTCATTAACTTGAATTCATTTTCTAATTAGAAAATGATTTTAATTAGAAAATCCTTATCTTTTTTTCTAATTAATAAAACTTTAACTGTTGTTTTTGGAAAGGGAACATCTGAAAGCTTATTGAAAGAATGTAGCTTTTAATCACTAAAACTTTGGCAAATTATTTAAAAATAAAATCAAACATTCCCGATGCAATGAAACTTTCGAACAATTATATATATTTAAAATTAACAAATATATACACACAATCCACGCAGTTATAATATATAAATTTATGAATAATTCTATCATGAATTTTAATAGAATTGATCAATTTAAATCTGAAACTAATTAATTTTAAACATGCATTTATGAAATAAGTTATTCTTTATGGAAATTAGTGTGGATTGAACATATAAAGCCCCATTGCATCGGAAATTTAAGGTTAGTACTAGGGTTTGAAGTGGGCTTATGGATAGATGTCATGAAGCTAGGATCGAACTCAGATCCGACTGCTTCAATATGTAATGTTGAAAGTAAAAGTAGAAATAAACACAATTTTTTTTTGTCAATAGTTATTATATTACATTGAAATAGTTAAGAGTTAAACAATAATTTTGAATTTAAATAATAATTTTAATACTTGAAATTATTAGAAATTATTTTAGATCAAACATTTCAAAAAATATCTATTTAATGTTTTATTTTGATTTTGATAAGTTAAACAATCATATTTTTATGTTAAAATAGATAATATTGATACTTTTAGAATTTTCCTATCTATTTTTAATTAGATTAAGATTTTTGTTAATTAAATATTTTGATAGAATCCTACAACTTTTTTTTTAGTCAAGATAAAGAAAGAATTTACATCACTGGTGTGTTTTTGATATTCCACCACTGAGTATAAAAAGGTGGAAAGATTATTTTTGCAAGCTTATTGGATTACAACATTGTACAACACTGTCATTATGAAGTTATAACTGAAAGTACAGAGTACAAATCAGCTGCTACTGCTAATGCCACAATAGTAGAATTTGGATTCACATGGAAGTAAAGGGTCTGATTTTCTGTGTTCCATAATCTTTGTGTATACTAAACAGCTGGCTTGTCTGAAGTCCATCAAATTATGGAGAATGAATAATGTTATTGTATGCCAACAGTTATTTGATTACACTTTTCCCAAAGACATTAGTATGTCAGTCTAATGTTTAATAATAGGCCAGCTTATTAAGAAATTTCAGAAATTAGACATCTTGCTGAAAAAATATAGGTTATACACATGCAATTTTATCAACATTCAAAGAAGCACAAATGTATAGTCATTGCTGATCAAATATATGTAAGGTGTGAAGAGCTGATGAGTAGAATGTGTTATATATTGAGAATGAGATTATTTTAAATACTTTGCAGTTAAGATCTTAAAATTTCAAGATTTAAAAGTAAATAACATTTATCTAAATTATTCAACTAAAACTAAAATACAGTTCCACTTTTATTTTATTAAAAAAGAAAAACTCCAACAATCTTTTTTATATTGAACAAAAAAACTTGTTAGCATATTTTTAAAGATGGTTACAATTAAAATAATCTGAAAAAAAAATGAAGGACTGTCAACGAAGTAATATAATTCCTTTTTTAAAACATAAAAAAACACTTTACTTACTATTAGAAATAATGAATTAACCTTTGTGATGATTCTTATGAGAGGTTTTGTGAATGATTGACATCACTCTAAATCCGTCATTTTTAATGCTACGGTAGATATTATAGACTTGTTAGCTAGGTTTTTAAAAGTTCTGTAAGATGCTGCCCTCTCTTGAATTATTTTACAAGTAAAAAATCAATAAAACTGATGGTAAAGCTTATCAAAGAAGAAAGCTTGTCAGTGATGGGCTCTTAGCCATCAAAGAGAGTCTGATTGGCTGGCAAGGACAAAAAACTGCCTAATCAAACAAAAACACTAAGATTTTCTATTCGAAAATGATAAATAAATGTTTTTAGACAATTATAAAAGTATTTATTGAGAAATTATGAATATATAAGTAAAATAGTGCTAAAAATAAAATTATTTTAAAAAAATATTTAAGATTTTAGTAAAAATATTTAAGATTTTAGCAAAAAAAATATTTACTTTTTCATAACATAAAACTGAAAAAAAAAATTTACGTCAGCAACTCTTTTTAATTCATTATTACATTCACCTTTTTAAATTTGCCACTATCAAATATTTCTACAATAAACAAATAGAAATTTATTTTTGAAAGAACTTTTGTTCACTGTCATAACCTGACAAATTATTAATATACTTTTTATAAATGAATCTAAAGTGAATATGATATTAAAAAGTGAATATATTTTGACAATTGACTTTGTCTTGGCAAATTAAAAGTTTTGATTTTTAACTCACTCAGGCTAATAATATAATCAGCGGTCAAAAGTTAATTAATAACTTTGATTTATAGAGGGGTAATAATAATATACACATATATGTAAATTTTATGTAAATTTTTCAACATTTAATTGTTTTGTAAAAATATATGGTTTAATAAGCTTATTTTTTAACTAATAAAATATCAGTATGCATACACATTTGAATGTGTGTCAGGTAGACCCACATATTTGTTAAATCAAATATATTAATTTTCAATTATTATAGAGCAGGTCTGAGTGCTTATATATAGGTATGTTTTATGTAAATTCATTGAAATATATGCAAATTACAATGCAATGACATATTTTTGCATTGTTCTAATCAAAATCAGAATGCTGGATTTATAGCATACTCAAAAGACTTTAATTTTATTTTATTGTTATTCATTTATTTAATCATAGCTTGGATTCATTATATGTTAATGTTATATATTGTTCATAGTAACAGTTATAGAACTCTTTCCCACTGAGTTGGATTTGTGCATATATAGGTTGGAATTTTTATTTGGTGTTATGGACATCTAGTTGATAATGATTTCATTACTTTTCTATAATGTTGGATGGTGCAAAGGGGATATCCTTTAAAGTTCAAGCAATATTTTTTTATTTTATTATGAATTCAAAATTAAGTTTATAAATGGTCAGTACATTAGTGGTACTAAATGGCCAGGGCATTGATGATGATCAGCATGTTTCTGTATCCCAGCATTATTTTTAATTATATGCTGAGTTTGTGCATCTAAATTATTGTTTATATATTCTTCCACAAGCTTTGTAAGGGCTAAATAACTAGCCTGGTCTAGAGTGGACCATTTTCAAATCTAGTCACAAGGTTGACTGTTAATTTCATTTTTTTGATCATTCATCATGTTGAATGATGATTCTTCTCATTAATGCCTGTAGTTAGTCATTGTTTTTTGCTGATTTCTTATACTTATATTCATTATGTCTTTGTATTAATTGGGTTGATGATGATGATGAGTGCCATCACCCCAGTTTTTCCCCTGCTCCTTACCATTACAATATATATATATATACAAAATAGCTTCCCATAATTTACTTTGAAACCAACCACCTTTAATATGAAAAGATGTCTTTATTGGATTGATGCCCTGAGATTCAAGAATATTTATCATCACAGTTGTTTTGATTCTTCTTTTTAATTCATTTTTTGATCCAAAAAAATAACCTCTGTATTGTTCAATAATACTTTTGACCTGTATTTAATTCATCAATATAAAAAGCTGTTATGGTATCTATTTTTAATTCTACTTTTATTAACATTAACTGTTTTTCATTAAGGCATAATTTACTTTGACCTAAATAAATTTTATCACAACTACAAGAAATCTTATAAACTATATCAGGAATAGATTTAATATCAATTGATTGTTTTGAGCTATTTAATACTGAATTTTAATCAATGCTTTTCTTTCAAGAAACTTTCAGACTATCTGATAAATTACTATTCTTACACATCAGTCTATAAATTGATGACTTAAATAATAAACAAATAACCTCTTTATTGTCAATGTCAATTGAATTTTTATTAGTATCACACTTATTCATATTTTTAGTAAATATAATATTTCTAATAAATTCATGCTTATAACCCAAATCAATATACTGAGAAACAAATTGACTTCTTGAGATATAAACATTATTTTCACAATTATTAAACTTTGTATTCCTATAACAAAAATAATTTTTTGTATGAGTAGAAGGTGGATAATTATCAGGCCTTATAATTTTCTTAAATTCTTAATTTTAATAAAATGACTACAAAATATAATATTATCAACTTTATCAACACTTGAATGTAGAAATTTTAATTTAATAAAGTCACAAGTATTTCTTTCAATAATAAAATTAATATTAGAATCAAAAGCATGCGATTTATCAAAAAAAAAAAAAAAAAAACCTTCAATTTATCTTTCTGAATAACAAATAAACAATCATCAATAATCAACATATCTAACAAATAATTTTAAAGAAGCAAGAAATGATTAATAATGCTATTTTCTAAAAAAATTAATGCATACAGAATGCATCAAAAGAGAAATAGCACAACCAATAACTTATTCCTCTCTTATCTCATACAACACATTATCACACATAATATAGCCAATAAACATCACATGATAGAGAGTGTTCCCACACATAATATACATAGAATCTTTTAATAAAAATAGAACATCATAAATAATACTAATCCTATCTGCAGAAAAATAGTAATGTTTCACTAAAATAAAAAAAATACATTAATACTTTTTTAATCTGTCAACTGATTGATACATATTTTTAATATCTAAACAAGCAAATACACAATCATCCTCTAAAATAAATCCATTTATTTTATTGCATGCCTCAAGAGAAGAAGAGATGCAAAATTGACCTAAATTTATATAATTTAAATCTTTAAATTCCAAAACTATCATGGTCCACATGGAAAAAAAAGAGGGATATTTTTTTAATAATCATTATTGTCAATCATTATTGATCTATTGTGAGATAAAAGACTTTTAAATTGAACTATTTTTTTTTTCCAATTCACAGTCTCTCTTCTCCACATTATATCACCAAACATTTTTGCTTCATCTATCTATCTCATATTTGATCTGTTTATAGGTCTTTGTAATCTTTTAGAAGCCACTTTAAAACTTCATCTGTCCGTTTATCATTTTTTCGAATAATATGTCCAGATCAGCTTCATTTCAGTTCTTAATTTTTTCAGGGATCAATATACAGTTTGTTCTGTCACACATGTATTTAATTTTCTTTTTTTTTTGTTACTCCCAAAGTAAATCTCTCCATACTTTGTTGAGCAGAGAAGACTATGCATTGTTTTTTCTGTTAATTGTCCAAGTCTCTGACCCGTAATAAAAGTTGATAAAACAAATATATTAAAATCCTTCTTTTTAAACAAATAGGTTCTTTTTAAAAAAAAAAAATACTTAGTATTTTAATGTGCATATTTCTATGCAGTTTATTTCCCTCACATGTATACGCACATACGCGCATTTTCCCTTTTATTTTCTGGTCTGTTTGTTCCATTTCTCTACATGTATATATATCTTCGTTTTAACATATATATATAGTCCTCAACAACGTATCTTGAAAAAAAAATCTCATTCTTTTGTTGTCATAGAAACGGAGAGACTTCATTACTTTTAAGGAAATTATCTTTATTGAAAGAAGTAATCACAATAAACTTTTGCAAATAGAACTAGCAAAAACGTGAGCGACGTAAAAATGTATTTAAGTTAGAAGTATTTGAACAATTTTCTATTTCTTTTATAAATTGTTTATTATACCGTATAAAAGTGCATCTTTTTTTATGTTTTTCGTTTATTTATAAAGATAAAAATATACCAGTGAAAATATATGTTCGATTCTCTTTAAAAAGATTTCGGAAATGAGAAATAATGCCCAAATATAATCCTTTGAGTTCATCAATGATGATTTTCCATTGTGTATCAGCATTATCCGATTACGTTTATTTGTTGCTGCAGTCAATATAGCTGGAGTATAAATTTGTATGCCTTACACACTGTATATAAACATGTTAAATATCAATAAATACTGAACATGCAAAACTGTAGCGAAGATAAATAAATCGATATACTTTTTCATTTATTATCAGTAGAATCGTTCCACCCCTCTTTGTCAGAAAGCAATAGCTTATACTTTCTACATGATATCTTAGAGAGATGGATGTTAAATTTATAATTGCCTAGCTGTTTAAGCACAATTTTATTTTAATATACCTAATAAATAAACAGCATATACCCTTATATAAACTAACATGCAATATGGAGATCACGTCTGATTTGAGAGATATAAACAACTTTTCTTAAATATTGTTTCATTTATATATATATATATATATATAAGGGAATTGAAGTCAGATTTTAAGCTCCCTCAGCTATCCACAACATCTTATACAATCTAACTTCATGATCACATGCATGTGAAAAAGATAAATGATCTTCAATATACACATTTTATGTTGGGCCAGCACTCTTCGTTTGGTCCAGCTCACCATTTCCCATACATATATACAATCAGTATTCAGTTTATATTAAGATAGCAAATCTTCAAACTTTAATGGACAAGCTTCAATCATCTCCATCCTCCAATCTTCATTCATCCATATTATTGAAAATCTGAGGATTGAATACGCAAAGCCCTAGTTGGTGCCAATATTATTGTCATACCCATATTGGCTTTAAGTCATTCTGACCCCTCGTATGTAGGACCTTAATATTATCCATTTAAATACACAGAAGAGGGATGTGTAGAATTCATGAGTATTTATTTATTTATTTAATATTTTTTCAAACAGAGTGGTATTGATGCTATGAGTGGTGATTTATAAAGATGGGAGGGGCAAACCACTGTTCAAATAAAATTGAGATATTTTGTTAGCTTAGCAATTGGCTTTTTTGTGTATCTAATTTATTTCAAAATTATCTTATTATTTTATATAGTTAGTGGTCAAGACATAGTACCCTTATACAGAAGTAAAAAAGAGAATTGAAAGTAACAGACAATATATACACCAAGTATGAGCAAAAGGTGAATAGTTTTCTTTCTAAACTGCATACAATATCATTTCTGAATCAATATCTTTGTTATGTAGTAGTATAGTTTAGCTTTTGTCTACAATAATTTCAAATACTAGCATGTCATTATATTGAGTTCTAATATAAAATATGTCAACATGAGCTAATATTTTGCTTTAAATTAGGCAAAAGACCTGCTATGAAATATTTAAAATGATTCAAATTCTGATAGTAATCTTACAATAACATTGTAACAGCCATGAAAGCATTGAGAGTAATGCATGAAGATACAAGTGGACATGGTCACATTTCAATTTAATTCTCATGAGTTTAAATATTATCTTGAAAACCCTTACCTTTATTGTAAATTGTTGAAAGTTTTCTCAGAAAATATGCTGTTGTAACATAACTTTAGTTCACAGTATTAATTACTGTTATCCTAAGTGATAATGGCATGAGTTTTTTAATTAGATTTTAACATAATGCTTTTATTGATATTAAATTTTAAAAAAAGTCTGAAGATGTCAGAATATTACAGACTACAGCTAACATCAAGAGACATTTCTTTTGTTCTTTTGACAGAAAAAATACCATGAGGATGTTCACAGATCTAGTTTTACTGTAATGATTTTGAAGTGAAATTTTAAATGATTTTTTATTATTTATAAAATATTTTTGATTATTTTTACACACTAATTGGTTCATTATTATAAAGAAATACATAGGTAAACTTTTGAATTATTCATAAACTTGACTGTAAAATACAGAAAAAAAATAAATGATGCATCATTATTTGTCCAAATTAATCTGGTGTTAAAATGTTTTAAAATATTGTAATATTTGTAAGAAAATATCACATTTTAAAGCAAAATTTGATAGAGTTATCATAAATCTATCTTCATTCATTCACACACACACTAAAACAAAGTTAAAATAATAATGAGTTTGTTTGATTTTAGTTTTAGTCAGTTATTAAATATTTCAAATGGTCAAATGTGATCTTTTTAAGAATATTATTTGCTTATAAAATTAAATTGGAAAAAAATAAAGTCAAATTTGTTGAGTTTCAGTATAAAATAACAATTTTATATAAACAGAAATATTAAGTAATTTCAAAACTCTCACCAGGTAGAATAATAGAATGTGTCAAAATGTAAGAGACTTAAAAATTATTTTGTATTAATTACAGTGACGTATACAGGCAAAAAATCTCCATATAGTAGTGCCATGTGATTGTTGTACAGTGATGTATAACTAACTGTACATATGTTTGGAAAAGTACACTTTGCAATGTATAGAAGCATCAATTAAATTATTTATATAATTAAATATAAATTAATCTTTACCCAGTGGAATATTAAGACATTAGATATTATGCAATAAAAGTTGTGTTTAATAAGTAAATTATACTTGTAATTATTTAAACTAACAGTTTCAAGGATGAAATTTTTAATTTAGGCTAGCAGTAATCTATAAGATTAGTGATTTGATATGGCTATTCCTTTATCAAAGTTAGGAAACTCTCAGTCATTATGCCCAGAAAAACCTGTTAGCCATCTTACTTTTCCTTTCATTGTTCATCCAATTTTACTCCAGAGCCATCTAGTATGAACTTGAGTAATAAATAAACAACATATGCCATAGTACTGTAATATACTCATTCCCATATCACTGTCTGATTTTTGCCTTCTTAAGTCTTTTCTAGGACTCAAATCTAAGATTAATGTCCTTATGCACTCAGTGGTGGCCTTTTACTTCTTTATACTATGAATCAAAGCTCATATATGTGGGTTTCAATGTCTACAGCTTGCAAGCACATGACTAATTTTACATGATATAAATACATTTAATTATTTAACATTTAATAAGTTTTATTTAGAATATTAAAATGATCAATACTGATACCAATATTAGTGAGTTCAATTTGAAATAGTTTGTTTTTAACAAAAAAAAAAAGAAAAGAAAGTTAGTGTGTTGAAAAAGTTTAGGAGGGGGTGTAAAAAAATAATTATTTAAATTTAAATGGGTTTTTATAATATATTTTTTTTTAAGTTTTTAATATGAACCTTAGGTGTCACAGTGTCTTACATGACTATTTAGTTGTAATTTTTTTGGCAAAATGTTTTTAATGTCCATGACTGAACATGCTTCATTATTTTCCCCTTATGGAAAAGTTATTTCATTGCAGACACATCTGAGTGCATTTTTGGTGTGGTTCACCAGAAACAGAGCTTTCACAAATTGGTTAGATGTAGTGCTTTATTAATAATAAGTAATAATTATGTATGTTTGATTATATTTCATTTTTATGTGTTCCATTTGGTAAAAATTTGAACACTGTTTTTTTTCTTTTTGGAGTCATAATTGTGGTTGACAATAGACTGTGCCTCCTTAATTTTTCTTTTCCTGTCATTTCATACTGTGCAAACTAGACTGACATTAATCACACATAAACAATTATTCCTCATTATTAATAGCAGCATACCTAGACAATCAACTACACTGAAACTGTGCTTAGCTGTATCTAGCAAGAAGTAACTATCATATAAGAAGAAAATAAAACCTTTTCAGTCATGAACTTTAAAAATGTTTTGCCAAATAAAATTACAAATACAAAAGAAAATGTAAAATGATAATGAATGTTTACTTGGAAATGGGACTGATTTTGTCCATGTTAAGTTACTCTTCATGTATACACACTCATTTGATACTAGAAAACAGAATTGATGTAATATTGATGTATTAATTTAAAAAATTGAAAATGTCAGTATTTTTCAATACCGTATAAAAATGAAAGTAATTTAGCTCAAATTTATTGTTCTCCAGTTTTGTGTTCATTTATAAGATTTCTTCAAGAAGATTTTTGGAATTGAAAACAAAACTGTAGAGTTCACCAAAGATTCACGAATACTTTTACACACTCATTGCTTAATGATTACCAAAAAATAAAATTGGGAATATAAATATAATGAGCATTCTAATAGCTATAAACAAACTTTATTTTTCAATAAATGCCATGAGAGAAGACATTTAAAAATCTCCACATAGAGTTTTTCCTATCCTCAATCTTTTTTCAAGCAGATTTTTTATTTAATAATTAAGTATTAGACAAATGCTGCACTTGAGTTTATAATTTAGATCTACTATCTAAATATCCTTAGTACCTCACTGAAGAGAGCCAGCAGCTCGAAACCAGTTTAGTCATGGGTATAAATCTAGATAGATGCTGTATCTTGTGGCATTAATTGGGTAAAAGCTTGTTTAAAGCTATTAGCATGTTTATTATATTTATATTTGTAAATACAAACTTATTAAATTAAGTCACTTGATGTATGACTTGATTTATTTACTATTAAAATTGGAAAGTATAAAATATTTTTAGGGTTGAGGTTGGGCATTAGAGGGAGTGCTATGATGATATGTAAATCATGTGACATATTGAATTAATGACATAATGACATGGTTCAATTTTGAAAGAAAGCCAATTAGATGAAAATAAATATATGGTTAAAATTTATAGTTGTCTATATACTCCAAATTTACAACTAATCCAGACCAAACACTGAAAATAAATGTCTAAAATATAACCAATGGTTTACTACTACAAGACGATTTCTCAAGTACAAAGAACTAAAAAATAACAATGTCCTTTACAATTGAGAAAAATCTGCTCGTAGCAGTTAAACTACTTCTGATTTAGAGCTTATTTTCTTTGGCTAGTCTGGGTTAATTGTGAATTTAGAGTAATTATGATTATATATGCATATATGAATTCATACTATTATTTTCAGGAGCTTCCATGTCATAAAAATATAATTTCTAAATAACTGATGTTTTAGTACATTAAAAAGTGCTTTCCATAGAGCTTTTTTCTTAAAACATAAGAATGTGTACCGTGAGATTTTAAATCTTTTTTTTTCTTTATTTTCTCCTCATTCTCAAATTCTATTGATTGGAAAGTTCTAAAAAATATATTTTACCTCCAATAACTTTTTCCAAATATTGTTAGTTTTCTTTAATTTACACTTTTTATTTATGCTGTTAGCTCTTTTAACAATCTCTATAGTTTCCCTTATCAATCTCTGGTCATATTATTCAAATTTTGCCAGAATATGAAATTAATATCATAGTTAGTTAATTTAATATGTGAATAGTAGGGCTTTTTTTTTTATATAATACAAAAAAATTTTGATATTTCAAAAATTACAGTTTTCCATACATTAGGGGAATCACTGATAAAATTGGTAATGTTTTAAATAAATATAATATCCACACAATTTATACTACATTTAAATATATTAAAGAAATATTTCCATGCCCTAAAGATATAATTCCTTGGAGTGTCAAGGTGTATATAAAAATCCATGTGGAGTTTATTTACATTCATACATTGTACAGACCAACTGTAGAATAAACATAAGAAAGGAAGAACACATTGTGGCAGTTAGAGGTAAATCCCATTCAGCAGCCATTTATTCACACATTAAATTAACCAACCATGACATCAATTTTATTCTGGCAAAAATTGAACAATATGACTAGAGACTACTAAATGAAGCTATAGAGATTATTAAAAGGTGTAAAAGCATACAAGAAAAGTATGAATTTAAAAAAAATAACCATATTTGGAAAAAACTATTGAAGGATAAGATATTTTTTAAAACTTCTCAACTAATAGAATTTGAGAATAAGGAGAAAATGCCAAAAGAAAAAAAGTGATTTTAAATATTACTACACACATTCCTATGCTTTGAGAAAGAAATTCTGAGGAATTCCCTATTATTGTACTGAAACCTCAGCTATATAGTGATTATATTTTTATCACATGGAAGCTCTGGAAATAATAATATGAATACATCATTTGTCTGAGAGAATATTAGAATTTATATATATATATATATATATATATATATATATATATATATATATATATATATATATATATATATAACTGCATTCCAAGAGATTGTGAAAGACCCAGAAAGATGTTAGATGGATGGATAAAATAAGAAAGTGTGCAGGGATGATATGGAGAAGAGAAATTAAAGATCGGAGAAGGTGAATTGAACTTGGAGAAACCTTCATCCTGCAGTGGATTGATAATGGTTAATGATGATGATGGTGATATGTTTTATTTTTAAAAATAAAAGTTAACCAATTCTTGTGTAATGGTGTTAAAGAAAACTATGGCTGGGAAATGACCACATTTTAGGAAACTAGTTGCTAATTTCTTTAGACGCATTGCTTTAGGATTTTTGAAATATTATAAAAAAGTATAAATGCAATTATAATTTCTAAAGTAGAATTTTATAGAATTATCAGAGCTTTACATTTATTTGTTCTCATTTAAATAAATAAATTAGAGTTAATGATAATTTTATCAATTTTCTGCAGCTGTTCACTTGGCTGATTTCCTGATCATTTTCAAATAATCCAAAAGTCTTTTTGTTCTTATTAGATATTCCAGTTATTATTACTTTTTCAATATTTGCAAAGTTTAAATATGATTTTTACAATATTTTTTATTTGTAAATTTATATTTATAACAAGTCTATAAAAATCAAATATTGAACATTAATCAGTATTGCCACCTGGACTAACAATAAAAACGTTTAAACTGAAAGAAGATTGAATATTAATAGCATTTTTATCATAAATATAGGGGCAATAGTGAACGTTTTAATGGAATTTCTCTTACATTTGTCTAGAGAATTTCACCTGTAAGTTAGTCCACCAAACAACCAATTAAAACTTGCCATTTTACATAGCTAATTAGATATCATATGTAAATCACATCACCTCACCCAATGATTAAAATTAATCAATAGAATAACAACAATAATAATAAAAATCGATGGTATAAAAATATAAAATCTTTATATTATATTTAAGATCCAAAAAGAAAACAAACATACAATAGAAAATTATATTAATTTATAATATAGATAATTAGTAATAAATTGAAAGGTTGCTAGACTTTCACATGCACCTACTGTTGTTTTTCAGACAGCCAATCAGGCCTTGACACATGACCGAGATTGAATAATAAATAAATAATCATAACTTTTAAATATCTGTAATTGTAAAGTGGAAGTAATTATCTCCTGTAACTACCTTCTGTGGAAATATGTTTTATCAAAAATCAATGAAAACATAAAATGATACCATTCTATCTTTGGGCTCTGTTGTTATATAAGTTTAGTTTTTGATTTGTTTTTTACATGATATGGTGAATTTTGTCTATTGTTTTAATTTATGTACAGACTAGAATATTCTACAAGTACCATTGGTATATTCAAAAATTTGTGCTGCTGCAGAAATCTTGATGCTACATAACTCCATGAAAGCTAGTTGCTTCCACTTTACAATTGCAGATATTTAGAAGTTATGATAAATTATTTATTATTACAATTATTAAACTAATATTTCATTTAATGTTAAAAGATTGTTAAAAGTAAGACTCGCTCTTTATCGTTTGAATATATTAGTGTTCATTGCAGACCATTTAGTCTATATATAAATTAAAACAATAGACGAAAGTCACCGTATAATTTAAAAATCAAGTCAAAAACTAAGCTTATATAACAACAAAACCCAAAGATAAAATGGTATCATTTCATATTTTCATTGGATTTTGACACTACATAATTCTGTGGGAGATAGTTATCTCTACTTTGCAACATAAATAATTGTATTAATATTTATAAAACTTCAATAAATTTAGTTAATAATTGGTCACTTACAAATGAATGAAAAATTATATAAGACAGTAGTATATATATAAACATAAATGCAATTTATTCAAACCACTTCAAACACTTTTTAGAAAAACTCTTTATTTGTACATATATACATACACCTTATGTTTTGACTGTTCTGCAGTCTTCTTCAGAGCCAGTTCACTTTAATTTTTGTAAAAAACGTTTTTTTTTAAAAAAAGATTAAAGTGAACTGGCTCTGAAGAGGACTACAGGACAGTTGAAACGTAAGCTGTATACATACAAATAAAGGGTTTTGCTAAAAAGTGTTTGAAGTGGTTTGGATAAATTCTATTTGTAGGATATTACAGCAAAATAAAGAAAAATATGATTTTGATAATATTTATATGTAAACATATACCATTTATAACTCTCTTAAACACTTTATCAATACTTTTTATTTATATCAAACTAACAGTTTTGACTATCCTGCAGTCATCATCAGAACTACAATATTCAAATATATAATTATACAATTAATACACTTATACACATATTCATCATCATCATCATCAACCATTATCAATCCATTGCAGGATGAAGGTCTCTCCAAGTTTAATCCATCTTTTCCGATCTTTAGCTTCTCTTCTCCACATCACCCCTGCACACTTTCTTATTTCATCCATCCATCTCACATGTGGTCTCTTTCTGGGTCTTTTACAATCTCTTGGAATCCAGTTTAATTAAATACACAAACCACTTTATAGAAATATATAACTTTTACTAATATCATTTATTAAGCTAGTCATTTATCTCTAGCCAAATATATATTTTTAAGTCTCATTTCATATATATCTTTTTTTATATGCCCTACATGTACTGCTAAAAAATCAAACATTTTCATATAGATATATGTACAAGTATAAACAGTGAAACATTGTTTTTAGGTCTATTTAAAAAAATAAAAGATAAAATGACTTACTTTAAAAAAAAAGTAAAAAATTCAAAAAATAAGTTTACATTTCTTAGATAAAAAATAATTTTACTTAACCTTTTATATAAAAAATAACATTTGATCTTATTTGAAATAATTTATAACATTTGATCAAAATATTGGTATTTCCAAAGGTAATAGTAGAATATAGTACGCAGTATATAAATAGATTGTAAAAGAAAAGAATTCAATGAAGCGTTTAAATTGATAAAACATTTTGTTTTTAATGTAAAATTCTTCTCAATACGATTTGATCTTACATAATTGAAAGGAAACCAATGTTCAATTAAAGTCATTTTATAGATTTTGTTGTAGCAAGAAAGCGGCTGAAAACTGATTTTATTACGTACAGAATTTTTAACATAAAAATAAAATTTATATAAATATTTTATAATTAAATATTATTTATAAATGATTGCGCATTACTTTTATTTAAGAATACAAATTTCGCAAATACACTCATATCTATATACATGTAGGGTAGAGTCTCGTGATATAGTGGTAAAAAGGTTGATCTACCTTACTCTAGAACTATGGTTCAATATCAAGTCTGATGAAACTTAAAAATTACTTTTAGACAGCTGGCTATGTAATTGTTGTTTGATAAATATCTAGAGGACAAACAAATATGTATATACAGAGGCAAAACTCTCCATATAGTAGCGTCACTTAGTACAAGCCAAAGTAATCAAAGCATGCAGAATATTGGATGTGTAGGCACTAAAGAGGGATTTAATGCACAACCATCATGCATTTATTGATTACTTTGGCTTACACTGAGTGGCGCTACTGTATGAATAGTTTTGCCTCTGTGTTAAGCATAAAGAACGGTGATCATGTGATGTTTAGAGGTTAAATATATATATATATATAACAAAATACATTCTACTCGAGAATGTAGACAATAATTTTTTGGTACAAAATAATATTTGTTACTTTGCTTATCCAGGCATTTATATTAATGTGTATCACATAATAATTAGTTAACTTAATTAGTAAATTTATTTGCATGATTCAGAAAGCTATTGCCCCTGAATTGATTAAGATGTGATGTGATGCACTGTGACCTCCTTAAATGAAGTCAGGAATCTCTCAGCAACCGTGCCCAGAGAAACGTGTTTGCAACTTTACCTTCCCTTTCCATTCCCCATCCTAAGTTTTCCCATAATCTACTCCATCCCATTTCCACAACATAATCTTTATCAACTCTATGACCTTTATATCTAAATCCCCCTTATCTTTTCCCAAACCCAGCATAAAAACCAATAATCCACTTTCTGTATAATCACATTGTTCATATTTATTCTTCCATAACTTCATTATTTGTACCCTTTCTACTTTCAAGCATTTACATTCAATTAACAGATGCCTAATATTTTCTATGCCTTCCTTACACAAATTGCAGACTGAATCACCCATATTTTTCCATTTACATGTATATTATCCTGTTGCTAAAGATCCCATTCAAGCCTTAAACAATAAACTACTTTCCTTGCTATTATCATAAATTAATTCACTCCCAATGTTCCGTTTATTTATATATATATTTAAATTCTTTTTACTCTCCATACTAGTTTTCCATCTCTTCAACTCCCTATTCTTTATTAATGCAATTATTCTATTCTATTCCTTATCACTATAACACTCAACAATCCTCCTAATACAATCATCCCACCTTTTGTACAAATATACTGATATAAATTTTTATCCAAATCTTTTGCATACTGCACTACCTTTCTCACCCACCTTGTTGCCTGCCCTTTACTCATAATCCAATTAAATAATATTTTGGCTATTCTACCAAACATTTTCATTTTGCTTTTTGCATCTCTCATATAAAAACGTGACCGTCCTATTTCTTCTTGAATTGCCTCCTTTGCATACATTCTACTTCTGTACAATTCACTATTTCATACACATTTCTATAATTTTGATTTGTATCTATATGTATATGGCAAATGTGTATAGTTCAATGTAATGATTCTCTGTTTCTCATGGACTATTACTTGCTAGTCTCTCCACACCTATCCGACATTATTCATATCCATTTTTGGCATCGCATGTCTTTATATATATATGTGTAGTGTACAATAATGCAGATGTACACATTTTAAATTTATTATTTTTTAAATGCAATGGAAAATTATTGTTGTAATTTAATATTAAGTATTAAAGTGATAAAATTTTTCAGTTAAATTATTGCTTTGCATTTCTAATTAACGAAATGCTAGAGTAAGTATAGGGGGAGGGATATTTTTTCATAGTTGTAAAAAAATAAATATTGCTAATATTATAATTGATTATCTTGATTTCTTTCTGTTTGCAGATTAAAATCTTGTTTAAATGGCAAAGAAAAAACACTTCAGTAGAGATTTGTACTCTCCCATTCCAAAGTGAATCTAGGGAATTTATTGCAGAGGTCATCCTGGTCTAAATTATTATTTAAATAAGCTTTTGGGCAAATAGAAAAATAATTAGGGTTTGTAAAAAAATACTACTGAAATATTTTTTGCTTATAAATTTGTTTTTTTTTTTTTTTTCATTACTAAGAGAAAATGGTTATCAAAGATCCATATGTCTGCTAGTTTTGTTTTCTGTAGTTTTATTTAAATGATAAGCATGTAGTGTAGTTATATAATTTATTTGTCTATTTTTTAAAGAACTTATATTCTTCTTATGAATATAATTAATAAAATTTGTATTAATCTTTAAAAAAAACTTAATGTAGTTTATCAGATATTCTAAAAGTGGCGAATCAAGCATTGGTGGCCGACTGGTCAGCACAGCCGCCTTATAAGCAGTTGTCTGGGTTCGCTTCCCCGCCGATGCTTTGACACAGGGGTAAAAAAAAAGATCGTTCATATAATTTGAATAGATGGACAATATGTTCAATGTTGAAAAACAAGAAAAGAAAAAAAAAGAATATCAGTTCAATTTGGCTGTATTTTAAAAACCCTTTTTGATTGTTTATATATATATATTATACCGGACAAAAGCTTTAGACTCGCATAAACTGACCGCCAGGGCGCCACTAGTCCGAAATTTGGAACTAGACATTTATTTTTAAGGGGTTACAGGATATGCGAATCGAATGCGCCAGACTAGCTCAATCAAGCAAATGAGATCTATGTTTTGTTCAGTGAGTTGGAAAGGTAGCAACAGAAAACAAAATCAACTAAGTGGATGAATAAATAAATAATTTTATTAAATGTATGATTAAATAAACCTAAATCTAAATAATAATCTTTAAAGCACACTTAAAATATGTACTACACGTACATACACTCAAAATTAAATTTAAATATTTTATATGGCTTAGAGAGCGATTTCCTGTGCGTGAAAGAGTGCAAAATACTGATAGTAACAGAAGTATTAGTAAGTAGACAGTGATCTCACGCAAGACAATGGAGGTTAGCTTCCTGCTTATAACCCATAGTTAGGAAAAGGCTGAATCTCCGTATTTGAGATTTATGTAAGCTTATGTCGAAACCGAAGAAATGCGAAAGTAGCTTCCAAAACATTAATAATAATAAAAAGAGTGTTGAAAGTTATTACTTTCAATCGATTGACCTCCCTCTGAGTGAGACAGGCTAGGAGCTCACGATCTACCTATTGAGAGGGTTAAAACGATCGTACGTGCCCCTAATAAACGAATTGGAAGCTTGAAGAAATAAAACTAAGGACTATTATAAATAAAGTTTCATGACATAAGGAGAACTAATAATAAAATGGGTCACGAGCCAGAAGTCAATTAAAATAGTCTGTAATATCCAGACTGCTTTCTATAAAAAAAGGAATGTGAGATTATAAATAAACTACTATCTTATTTACTAAGACTTAAATAGGACGGACAGTAATAGGTTTGAAACGAGCACTCATTAAAAAGAAAAAAAATAAAGCACAAAGAAATCGAATTACATAAGATATAACTTAAAAAAAAAACATTTATATTTAAAAAGGGAACAAATCTAAGATAACATTATTTAAATTGCAAAAATGTAAGATACCTTAATAATTTATTTCAATGCTAGTGCACTAGACTTCTTAGGTTAGTCCGTTGCTCTGGATTCACTGACGGTAGTCTTGGGCGAGCTGGTTAGTGGTTTCTTTGGTGCCGGTTCTTATGGCATTGTAGGCAGTTAATGGAGACACAGGACGTCCGAACCTGTCCTGGTGAGAAGCTTAGCACATCATGGTAAAGAAAATATTCTTGCTGTAATGTTCATTCTAGGTAGAATAATCACTGGATCAGCTTTCAGAATATGCAGGAATCGTTCTTTCCAAGTATTTTGGCAGGAATCATGCAATTCTCCTGTCAGAGTTGGTGTCTGTCTGTTTGCGCTGGTGCAAGTATTCTAGCTGATGCCAGTATTGAAAGCTAGTCCAAGATAAACCAATGGCCTGATTCACCCTGTTATATCTGAATCATATCTCTTAAACCAATTACCAAACTTTTTATTTTTAATGAAAATTTAAAAATTCTCGATCTAGATAACAATAGTTATCTAATTAACGAAATAAATTGCCCTTTACAGATCTAGGAATTAACTAATGAAAAATTCTTTTCTTTTTGTTTTCTTTCTTTTTAATTAGCCTTATCAATCTAAATCCCCAAACCTGAAAAGCAATCTATTTGTACACTTTACTTTTACATAAATTTAACAAAAAAAAATAATCTTAGTTTTCTTTTTTTTTTCAAAATTAAAATTAAAAAACCAAATATAACTGTGGTATTAAATTATAATTCCCACGCACATACATATATATTTGTACAAGCATTAAAAAAAAAAAACTTTTAATCAAGTTTTACAAACGAAACCTTATATAAAATTTATTTTATTTTCTTCACCCCTATAAAACTATAATTTTTGTAATGGTGTCTTAAACATCCATTACAATATATATACTGCTCTTCTTTTGTACATTTCTACTTTCAACTTCCCTACATATTTCAAAAACCAATTAGGTAGAAAGTAGAGGACCACCTGTATTGCAATGATTCTTCTAATCATTAATTCAGCATTTATTTATGGCACAAAAAGATTTTGGTCATTTGAAGTATAGCAATCGTTATAGTGATGGTGATCAAAATGACATCAGCCCACAGAAAATTAAGGTTCACTTTAAGTTACCCTTAGGTTCACCCTCTTTATAGATAGAATACTTCTGGAAAAATCATTATCTATGATCATCATCACCTTAATGTATGTTGTTACACCATAATGATCCCAGAAAATTTCATGATTATTCAGATTTGGTGGTATATCAATTGTAAATGTTTGAAATGTGCAAAATAATTAAAGTTAATAGAAAAATAATGTTATTTATTTATAATAATCATAAAATAAAATAGATTATTGCATAGGTATTGACAACTATTTTAAAATGACAAAATAAATGCAAAATCTTGTATTTAACAAATAGACATAACATTAAATGGAATGGAATTATGAATATAAACTCATCCATATAAACAATAATTCTAAAGCAATATTAAAAAAAAATATTACCCTTATAATAAATGTTTTGCCATGGTTTTGTTGGTATTATAAGCATAGGGATCTATCTATTATGCATGTCTGTACAAACTCAGACTTCCATTGTTTCAATTAACCTTTTTGTGCCTCATTGACTGTAAACAAAGAAAATCAGTCTAATCTCTAGGTAAATTGATAATAGTCCTTATTGGAGGTTCCTCTTCTTTCCTTATGACTTTTATTTTCTTCTTTCTATGCAAAAGCAATGTTCACATCTACATAAACTGTACAGTTTCATGTTTATTTGGTATGCCTCCAATTTCTAAGCCATCCATGACAAATACTTTTCCAGTAGCAAATGATTATTATATTTTCTGAGTTAAATATAATATTGAAAAAAATATTTATTAAGAAGTCAGATGTTAATCAGAAATGTAAAGCTATTCTTTCACAGTAGTAAACATATTTTCACTAGTGATTTTCCCTTTCTATTAGAGGTAGTTACAACATCTGCTGTATCACAGTTATTTCTTGTCTGGTTATAGTCATTTCATTTATATAGCTTTCTTCTTGGTAACAACTATTCAACTTTTTTGTCAGTATTTCCACTCTACTCTTTCTATAATGAGTTTGCTGCCTTTTCCGATTCAAGACTAAAATTTGTTGTTGTTTTCAGACCTATATATATTGAACTTCATATCCTATCATCCTAAACTTTTAATAGTATTTTTTGGTAAACATGTTTATTACATTAAACAACCTAATTAAATATGAACTAATTTGCATTAGAATGTTATTCAAAAAATCATCTCAAATAAAATTACAATATTTTAATTATGCAAAATATCTTTTATTTTCACATACAGGTATTGGTAGTAGATGTTTTCTAACTAAGAAAAAGAAAAAAACTATGATCAATCATCAAAATTCATTATCTAGCATATTTAAATTTAATTATATATAATTTTCAATAAAATACCTGGGTTTGCCATCAAATTGGCTTAAGAAAGAGGTAACATTTCATTACACCTTCTTTCCATAATGCAGATCTTAAAGGTCATAAAATACTATCTCTGTTCTAGAAAATAAAATCAGATGTCACATCTTTTTTGTAAACTACACATTCATCTGATGAATATATATATATATATTGAAGCAGTCGGATCTGAATTCGATCCTAGCTTCATGACATCTAACCATAAGCCCACTTCAAACCCTACTACTAACCTTAAATCTCCGATGCAATGGGGCTTTATATGTTCAATCCACGCTAATTTCCATAAAGAAAAACTTATTTTATAAATGTGTATTAAAATTAATTGGTTTCAGGTTTAAATTGATCAATTCTATTAATAAATTCATGATAAAATTATTCATGAATTTATATATATATTATAACTGTGTGGATTGTGCGTATATATTTGTAAATATTTAAATATATATAACTGTTCAAAAGTTTCATTGCGTCGTGAATGCTTGTTTTTACTTTTAAATAATTTGTTAAATTTTTAGTGATTAAAAGCTACATTCTTTCGATAAGCTTTCAGATTTTCCCTTTTGAAAACAATGGTTAAAGTTTTATTAATTAGAAAAAAAAAAAAAGTATTTAAAGTGTATAGATTTCCTAATTAAAATCATTTTTCTGATTGTAAGAATTCATTTTCTAATTAGTAAATGAATTCAAGTTAATGAGTTTGAAAGTCTTATCGAAGGAATGTATCTAAAAACAACCAGTAGATTTTGTGACATTGATAATGAAAGAAGCACTAGCCTGAAGGCATCAAATACAGTATATATAGCTCTGAAAAGTTTGGAGAAGGGAGAAGCCATCTTTGTTGCAGAGAAGTGCAGTGAACTCTATGCGTTTAAAAATCATAAATTTAAATAGCGTTTCGTTCATGGTGAAGGGCTAAAACATCAGGAATCTGGCTACAGTTCTTGAAGTCCCCTGAAGGTCTTCAATGAAGCTGCTGAATCTTTTCCGGACCAATCATGCTGCTAAAATTGTGAAAATTCTTTAAAATACTGTTCAAGTAGTCGACCAAATGCATGCCTACATTTTTTCTCACCCGGATGTGTAAACTAAGGATACAGCCTGGAAGAAATGGGCAATATATTTCCATAATGAACCTTAAACTTTCTGGCCAGTTTCCGAACTTTACTTTACACTCTCTTTAAGAGCTCTTTTCATTCTTTAATGTAATAATCTCTGTGTAAAACCTTTTATTTATGCTATTTTAAATTATATAAATTCTCTCAATCTCTAGTCTTTAAATTTAACTTTCCTTCCTTACTATGGTGGTTCATTTATTATATTATATATATTTTGTGTGATTTATTAATGTTGCTTATGTTTAATTATATGCCAATAATTCTTCAACTTGAACAACTCCTTTGTTCTATTTGCCTTACGCAGATAATATAATATTAATTCTATCAGTAGTTTTCACCCATTAGAACTAGATTTAACCGTTCTATCAATTATCGAGTCAAAAGAAACTATTAAATATTTGCTATTTTTATAATTGGCTAATAACAAATTATTAGCTCCATTTCTAATCTATGCCCCCGCTATTTTCTCATGTTTACCAATTTGTATTTATTCATATATATAATGTTAAAATGTTTTTGCAAAAGGGCCGATAAAGGAATCAAATATATTCTAATTCAAATTTCAATTACCTGCTATTTAGATTCAGGAAGGACACGATATTTGGGGCATGATTAATATAATTTTATGATGTGTTAAAATAGTTTTAGTTAAAAGCTTGTTTAACTTTAATTAATTTGATCAAGTCATCACGTAGAGCATTTTATAATTGGGTTTTATTTTTCAAATGGTGACTATCAAGTCATCATCTTCAACGTTGCTGGCGTAGGGCTTGTCGGTGGTGATATTACTGATATTTTAAACTAAAGAGAAAGAAAGCACTTCCTCCCCTGCTCATGCCATATTTAGAACACCAAAGGTTCATAGTTACGACTCAGCCTGGTTTTCTCGTGTTCCACATCTACTTAAAGGGCATAAGACTTATCACATACAAGCACCATACTACTTTTAAATCACTGACCAGCTATTATCTTTCATGTTTATTTTACAGCTCATAATTTGTCAGCAACGGTGCCTCTCTGTTCTGGTAAAGCCCGCTCTGATGCTCATAATTTATGATGAAGTGATTTCAATTAAAGTCGAACAAATTCTCAGTTATATTTAATTAAATAGGTTTTCTAAAAAGGTTAAAGTTATGCCCTAAAATACGTATCTTGCTCTTCATGAATGGATTTGTGAATGTGAAAACAAATCTCACATTCTGTCATAATAAAAGTAGAATAATAAATTCCCATCACCACTGATACCTTTATCTGCCTTTATTTTCTTGTTGGGGGCATAGACATATAGACTTACAAATATTGTGTAATACTCATTGGCATATAATAAGGACTGCCACTCATTATAATTATAAACTTTGTTTAAGGACTAGAATTAGTATTCATTTATTATTTAACACTCGCAAAAAGCGTTTGCACAATTTGGTTTGAAAAAGCCGATATGAATGTGATTACAATTGTATACAGACGCTATAAAAAATAAATGCTGATTTATATAATCATTATTGAAAATTCAAACAAAACAAACTATTATTATTAAATATTTTATAAATACACTTGGTTTCTTAGTCTCTTAATGTTCTTATTCAATAATTATTTTAATGTTAATGCTCGCTGTCTGTGTTGGCAACCCAAACATATACATATGATTTGATTTAAAATTATCTTTAGTTAATTTATTCTCCGATATTAGTATCAGTTCAGGGGTCTCTAATCCTCACCAACCATTGATCTAGTTTCTTGGCATATAGCACTGTGCCATCGATTTAGATTTCTACTAATCTGAGCTGGTGAATTGGGTTTGAATTCAGTTTGAACTGACTGAGTTTGAATCCGACTTGCATTTTACGTGGTGGACGTTTTTCGACCGGTACAATATATATCAAAGAATAAGTTTAAGTAATTTAACTATTTTGTTTTGCCATCAATTTCCTTTTATTACAATAGTTATAATTTTAGTTTTTAATTTTATATAATAATTTTTATATAATACAAAACGTTTTGTGGATTTGCTTAAACTAAAAATCAATTTGCTTTCTTGTTTTTTTTTCTTTTAAACTGAAATAATTACATGGTACACATATATGTCTAATACATATGCACATATTGGGACATATAAAATTTGCAAGTCAGTTTATTAGATTATTTTATAACTATAAATTTATTAAATGCACATTGATTATGTAAGTAATATTTACTGAGGCTATAACCTCGATAATATGCGTATAAAATGCGATAGTAGGGACTTCTACAGGTGTTTTAACCTAAGCTTGTAGTTAAAACACCTGTAGACGTCCCTACTATCGCATTTTATACGCATATTATCGAGGTTATAGCCTCAGTAAATATTACTATATTATTTTATGAAGATGTCTTTAATAATGTGGTGAGAATGTGGTCTTTTAATGTGAATGATGTTTTTTGCAATTGATTCAATTCATTATGATATATGTATAATATAAAAGGAGGTTGCCTTGACAATATTTTGAAATTGTTGATTTTTGTTGATGTAGGAATAGTCTAAGTGTTGTTATATATATATATATATATTGTAACAGCCTAGAAAATTAGGCGTTAATATGGAAAGAATTAGGGGGAGATGGAAAACCATTATCATCCCCATTTAATGAATCATCAAATATAAAGAATAAACATATAATGATAGATGAGCATAAATACATGTACAAATGAGTCAACATGGACTAACCATATAAAAATTATAACAATACCCTTATAATCTCAATTACCAGTATTATGCAAAATAATAAACTCAATGGCAATCAATCAATAATCATGAAATTTCTAGCAACAATCAATAGTCAACTTTGTGACTAGATTTAACAGTGATACACTACAAACAGGTTACTTATCTAACTACTGCCAAACTCAGGGCAGAATATAACACAATATTCTGGATGCACATACCTAAGTGCTAATCCATCATTAATAATAAAAATAATGTTGAGATACTGAAACATGCTGATCAATATTAATGCTCTTGCCACATGGTACTATTAGTTGTTGGCCAACTATAAACTAAATTAGTAATAAAACAAGCAAAATACAGTGAATGGGTTTTAAACATAATACATTTACAACATTCAGAGTTATATTCTGTATCTCCAAACACTAGCACAAACTTGTGCACCCATATAACTAACCATTATGCTCTAAACTGCAGCTATGAAAGAGGTATAAATAAATATAACAGATTACTCTAAACAATTTTAAATAATTTAAAAATTTAATCTATCATAATTGAACACCTTTAGTGGGATAATTTTAAATCATTAAAACACTAAACTGTTTTAAAATTAAGTCACACACTGCTAATTCATGTAACAGATAGCTGGAGGAATTAAGGTTTAACACTAAACTACTTTTAAACAATTATTTAATAAATTAATTGATTAATATTTTTTTAAAAAAATAACATGATAATGTTAATTTAAATTTATACATTCTTATCAAAAGTATAGTTTTATATTAAAAAATAATCATATGATTTTATTTCTTAAATTAATTAACTTTTGCTTTCATTAAATCATTTTCTTGTAAATAACAAAAGTTGAAAAAGGAGTTAAATTTGCTTAACCTTTTCTATGTAACTTGAGAGGGGGGATAAAAAGCAAAGAAAACTCATGTTTTAAAAAAATGTTACATTAAAAAATTATTCATTATGGCTAACTATTATTTGGAAAAACAAAAATTTATCTAACATAGATAAAAAAATAATAAATAAATTTTTTCCAGTTAGAAAAAATATTAATAAAAATTAATTATTATCAATTGTTACTTAATAAAAAAAACTCTTATAAATTTAAATGTAATGTGCAACATTAAAGAAAATACTTTATACCATTCTTTAATTTCTTTTTGAGTTCTTAAACTTTAGTAATATCCAGTTTCCATGTACCATTTTTTTTAAGGTTTCTCAATTTCAGACTACTAATAAATACTGTTAATTTATTTATTTTGCCATAAAATAGTTTCACATTAACACAGAATTTTTTTTATATTTTTCCTTCTAATATTTTTCCACATCTGGCTAACACATAGAGACACATTTGCTCTTGGTTAAAGACCAGGTTGCAAATTACTTCAAGGGTATTTTCTTCTTTTTTACATTTTTCTTCAATGAAGCAAGTTACATAGAAGTAAAAGATATTTAGCTTTGAGCTAAACTTATCACATGGTTGTCTTTATTTTAGCATAATCTTTAATTATTAAACTTATGTTCTACACAGTTAAATTCTACTGACTTTTTCAGAATCTTAATCAGGAACTGACTGTTCTCATCAACAACTGGGTCAGGAATGTTACAAGACACTGACATTTTCTGATTGATCCAAAACTACATTTTTGTAATAAATCTCTCTACCACAAAATCATAATCCTGTCTCCTACTTGACAAAATTTAATACTAAACATTAGGTCAGCTTTTACAAAAACAATTGTTCAGCTATTTTTCTTTTTTTTGTTGTAAAACAAGTCATGTAAATCTTCACAAAGAGTCCAGAAGTTAAGAGACCTAATTTTCATAATTACCTAACTGATAGGATTGAAGAGGGGAGCAACCCTTTTTTGTTCATATTAAGTTGAAAAGGTGAGTGAATTGTTATTATAATAAACCTTTCTAACTAAAAGATAAAGGGGTATGCCTATAGTTAACAAATAACTGAGGTTACTTAATATATAATTACTGACTGGAATTATATTTATATAAGTGTTTAAGCAGGTTGACTTGGGTTCAAAATCTTAGGGTATTTTAAATTTTTAGCCTTTTAATCTAAATAATAACAAAGAGTGAAATGTATTTTCTGCATGCAAAATTATGTGATATTCACTTTAGATTTCCAACTCTTACTGATAAAGACAGAAACCAGAAGATAGTCTGATAATAAATATTTAATTGCACTAATGCATGGTAACTGTAATTATTCAAACTTTTAATAGATGACACTACAATAGAAATCTACTATTCTTTTGTTATATATTATATGCATTGAGAAGTGAAATGGTTTGTAGTTCTGATTAATTGAATAGATAAATGGTCATAAGGGTTTTGGGGAAATGAAAGTACTTCAGTGAGAGAAGATTGTGTGGGAGTTTTGTTTTTTGTCAAAACTGATACTCAACCAACATCACATGACCAACAGGACACCACATGACCTTAGCTTATGCATTGCTATTCATTAGCAGTTTTTTCTTACTACTTCTATGTCCTCTAGTATTATACTAACTATCACAATTTATAATGCTTATACAGAATGGCATAAAGGAAATGAGAATAGAAGCTAATAAAAATTAGATGTATTGATTTTCCAGGTATGTCCAATACTGTACCCTAAGAATTAAATCTCAAAACCATATCTTAAAATCTATTTTTTTTTATTGTAGTCTTTTATTACAAAATAATATAAATCAATTCTAATATTTTAATTTTTTGTGTCTTTATAAATAAAGCAGTATCCTTTTTTGAAAAGAATTGAATTTTCTATTAGATTTGCTGTTATTTTTTTATATAAAAAAAACTCTTCTAACTGTTGATTTTAACAAAAACAAGTACATCTTAAATACAAAGACATTTTCATAATTTTACTGATGTATTTATGCTAACCTCTTAAATTCTGTGTTTTGAAAACACAGAACACAGAAAATCTATTATTCACTTGAGTCTTAGTTGGAACAATCATAAAACTTTAGACCAATTCTCAAATCCTTTAACCATTATGGATATATTGAAGACTGAAAATATTCCCAAATTTAATCCAGTTTCTACACTCCCTCCACTTTTTCTGCCACATTATTTTAAAATGTTTCCTTAATCCATCCATTTTCCATGCTATGTCTTTTTAATCTTTTATAATCTTAAGTTGGTTACATTTTATTGTCTTCTTTAATGGCACTTCTGGTCTAACATCATTGTGGAGTCTTTATAATTTTTATGCCAGTAATACCTTGTTGATCTTACTCTATTACTGGTAACATATATATTTCCTTGTTTTATAGTATGGTTCAAAATTTTTGTAGTGATCTTCCATTAAGTGTCCATATCTCTGATGCATAGATAACAATTGATAAAACATTTATTAAAATTATTTTTTTAAGTATTAATATTGGGTTCCTTCAATCAAAAACTTTTATATCCAAGTTTAATTTTGGAATTAATTTTGCTTACCATGTTTTTTTAATCTGTATTAATAATATGATCAAGGTATTTTCTAACATTCTTTTAACTCATTATTATCATTCTTGCTTTTTACAATTCAATGTAATAATAAAATAATGGAATTGGATCTCAACATGCCAGATGAGATATGTAATTGAAAAAATAGTGCATAAGACTAACTGAATGGAATCCTTAAGTGTTCAAATTTTTACTAGAATGTTTTAAAGTCACATAATCTCTCAGGAAATTACTTTCTTCACTACTGCTAATACATATGTGTAAACAAACATAGTTACTTCTGTACACAATAGTATTAAAATTTTAATAAGAAGACTAGTTTTTCACCAGAAATTACAGTAAAATGGCGTCATCCACAAGTTAAAAATCATTTGCATGTTTGATAATACAATAAATTCATGTAGGTTATGGAAAGTTTACAAAAGTAATAATTCATTAACTACAAATAAATAAATAAGAAAATCATATATCTATATTGCCTTAATAGCAGATTTAGTTTGTTGATAGTTATTGATATTGGGATTGAGTAAGTGTTGGCTAATTTTAATGAATATATGTATAATATTTAAATATGAGTATATTGTCTATACAAAACAATGTAACTAGAAGGGACTTGAACTCAGACTTTGAAGCTCCCTACATGACATACATGTGAAAAATATAAACGATCTCCAATATATGTATTTTGTGCTGAACCAGCATTCATCAATTTGGTCCAGATCACCATCTCCCACACATGTGTACAATAACTGCTCAATATATATTAAGATAGCAAATCTTTTAATGTACAAGCTTCAATCTTCTCCACTCTCCAACACTTCAACCATGAATATCATTGAAAATCTGAGGATTGTATATTTATACCAACTGATGAGTGCTGGTTCAGCACAAAATACATATATTGGAGATGATTCACCTTTTTCACATGTATGTGGTCATATATATATATATATCAGTTGTATAAGATAAGATTAAGTGGATAACTGTAGGGAGCTTAAAAGTCTGATTTCTAAGTCCCTTGTTTAGAATAGAGAATATACAAGAATTTAAAAATTACATATTCAGCTTGCATGCTGTTGATCCCTCTTCTGTATATTTAAATGGACATATTAAGGTCACATATGTGAGAGGGATTAGAGTGACTTAAAGTCAACATGGGTATAACAATAATATTGGTATCAACAAAGGCTTTGAGCATTCCATCCTCACATTTTCAATAATATGGATGACTGAAGAGTTGGAAGTGTGGAGAAGATTGAAGCTTGTCTGTTAAAGTTTGAATATTTGCTATTTTAATATAAACTGAGCACTTATTTTATAAATGTGTGGGAGATGGTGATCTAGACCAACTGATGAATGCTGATTCAGCATGAAATATGTATATTGGAGATAATTTATCGTTTCCATGTGTATGTGATCATGGGTATCAGTTGTATAAGATGGAGTAGATATCTATCGGAAGCTTGAAGGTCTGAGTTTGAGTCTCTTCTAATATGAATGTATACAAAGAAATCATGTTTGAAAAAAATTGTATTCAAATTAAATTTCGAATATATATATATATATATATAAACAAATATAATAACTGAAACACACAGGCTTATTAAATACCTGTGTCTAAATATATAATATATAGGGTATATAAGCACAGACTTTCACACGACCCACCGCTCTCCACACTATCCCATAATACTGATACACCCGAACACATATATGTTGAAAAGATAAATAAGCACCAATATACATATTTCCTGCTAAACCAGCAATCTGTCCATTAAAGTATGAGGATTGGCTATCTAAATATATATCTGAGCACTTATAGCATATGTGTGTAGAGATGGTAATCTGGACCAACTGATGATTGCTGGTTTAGCATGAAATACGTATATTGGTGATTATTTATCTTTTCAACATATATGTGTTCGAGTGTATCAGTGTTATGAGATAATATGGAAAGTGGTGGGTCATGTGAAAGTCTGTGCTCATATACCCTATATATAAACAAATATAGTAAAAAAAAATCCACTAGAATAATACTATAAAAATTTGAAAATGCCTATATAAAAATGAATATTAATATCCTTTGCTATAGCCAGATGGTTTTTAAAGATAATTTTGATTATTATAAAGAATTTTTACAACGGAGATTAATTAATACGAAATATAATAAAAAGTTTAATTTTTTGTTTAATAAACAGTTTCTGCAAGAGGAATAATAGCTTTAATAAAAAAGAATCAAATATAGTGAATTTAATTGACAAGCCTTTGGATTTGCCTGACGTTTCAGTTTTGGAGAAAGGAATTAAGTTTGTTGGAGATCCAATTAAAAACTATAAAATGGAGATTATTGCAGCAATAGAAAGTGCTTATGAGATGCATCATGATCGAGATGAGATGATTTCTAAAATATCTTCCTTGAATATTTCTAATGTAAAATGTGATGATGTGGTATAAACAAATTAATTAATAAGGATATATTTATCATATAATAATATTACATGTATTAAAGAAGATAAAGGTGGAAGATTATGTTTAATGTTAAACGTTTATATAGAGAAAAGGTTCATCAGCAAATTGAAAAATTGAAATTTAAAGTGATAAATACTTATTCTATTGATACAGCAAGATTTAAATGAATTAATACTATATTTAAGCCATATTTAAAGAAAGTGTTTGTTATAAAGTTGTATCTATCTCTTTAACAATCAGCTGCAATTATGCCAAGGATTTTTGAAAATTTAAAAGTGCATAAAGAATAGTTCCCTATTAGACTGATGTTGGATTTTGGAGGATGTATGTATTATCATGCAGCAGTTTTTGTTGGAAAATTTTTGCAATATGAATTGGGTTTTGGTGATTATACAATTGGATCTTCATTTGATTTAGTTAAAAAGATTGATAATATTGTTTTGGATAATGATGATAAATTATTTACATTGGATGTTGCAGAATTATATGGTTCAATTAAAAAAAATAAGGATTCTAATAATATTATTGTTCAAGTTTTACATGTAAAAGGAGTGTGTAAGTTTTATCTATGTTTGTGAAGGATTTGTTATTATTTATTGATCAGAATTTGATGGCTACATTTGAAGATAGGTTGTATATGATGAATGAAGGTTGGCCCATGGGTTTTTCTGTTTCAGCAATTATAAGTAGTTATGTGTTATCATATTATGGAGGGATGTTTTTAAAAGAATATTTTTGATGAGTGTTAATGTTCTTAGTGTAGGAATCAAATATGATAGTGCAAAAACTGTTTTTTAAATTAAATGATATTCATGGATTAACATGGAATCTTACTTCTAAAGATAGTGAGAAGAGTATAAAATATCTGGATCTGATTTTATGGTGAGAAGGTAATAAAATGAATAATAAAATGGTGTTGAAACCATTATCAACTAGAGGAGTTGTGCATTCAAATTCAAATGTTCCACTTACCTATAATTGGCTGGTTTTAGAACATTTTTTTTTTTTAGAAATGATGTTTTGTGTAAATTTCAGAGTGACAAAATGCTTAATATTGAAAGATATGTTAATTATTTATTGGGTGTGGGATATAGTAGAAAAAATATTTTATGTACACTATATAGGTTTAGAAGTAGATGGAGAAGAGATAATATGGGAAAGAAAAGGTGGATAGCATTGTCTTATGTAAATGATATTGTTTGTAATAAGATTACATCATTGGTATCTGCTGATTTTAATGTTGCATTTAAAGTGTGTGCTGATACTGGAAGATTAATTATTAATGGTAAAGTTTGTATTGATAAAATCAACAAATGTAATATATATATATATATATATATATATATTTGTATATATATATATATATATATATATGGCTGCAGAAAGGAGTTTGCTATTAACTGAAAGGAGACCCTTTGATTCCTCTTGGAGGCCTTAAAGGAACTGAGCAGGGCAAATTCCTAATGTCCACTCCATACGTTCTTGTCGTTGCAGCTGTTATTACTATATGTTTATTCATATAGTATACGAACATGGATGGGCTGCTCACCAACACGCATTAGCCAGCGTGGTGAGTTTATTGGCTTTTTACCTCTGAGTTTAAGATCAAGAAACACCATGGTCTTTCTTCTCAGTGCCTGATAAGGCAGAATGAATGTTTGTGTAAATGATAAAGATTTTTCCCAATTATACAATTATGACAGACAAAAATAAAGCATGGCCCTTAATCCCAGGAGGCTGTAAAGTCACCAACCAAGGCAGCGGTTGGTGGCCGAAGGCGGAGGGTGCTAAGAATATCCTGGAGGCGGACCCAGGCTGCCATTTGATGACGACTTTTTATTTAGGTACTTACAACTGCAGATCACTTTCAAGTGAAGGAAGATTGCAAGAATTAGAAGAAGAACTCTCTTATATTAAATGGGATATTATTGGACTTTGTGAAGTTAGAAGAAAAGGTGAAGAGACAATTGATTTAAAAAGTGGACATATGCTCTATTATAAAGGCACAAATATTGGAAATACAAGTGGAGTAGGATTCATTATAAATAAAAAGTGGAAGATCAATATTGTGGAGATTGATGGTGTATCAGACAGAGTGGCAAGATTAGTTATACAACTTAATAGCAGATATCAAATGCAGATAATTCAGGTTTATGCCCCAACAAGTTCTCACAGTGATGAAGTAGTAGAAGATTTTTATATGGATGTACAAAAGGCTTTTGATCAGAGTAAACAACATTTTAAAATTGTTATGGGAGATTTTAATGCTAGAATTGGTAAACAAATGAAAGATGAAAGTGTTGTAGGTAATTTTGGTTATGGTAATAGAAATGAGAGAGGACATAGAATTGTGGAGTTTGCAGAGAAGGAAAAACTTTATATTATGAATTCTTTTTTTTTGAGAAAAATGTTAAAAGGAAATGGACATGGAAGCATCCAAATGAAGGTACAGCAGAATTGGATTATATTTTGACTAACAGGAAATACATATTTCAAGATTGTAATGTTCTTAATAAATTTAATACAGGAAGTGATCATCGATTAGTAAGGGGTAAGATACATGTTAATGTAAAACTAGAGAGACAAAAATTATTAAGAAAAACTATATTTACAGTTGATATTCCTAATCTTCAGAAACATTCTAATGAATTTAAATTAGAACTTACAAATCGGTTTCAAGTATTAGTAGATTTTGAACATGATTCAGATTTGAATGAAATTAATATGAAAATAACTGATACACTTTTAAAAACTGCAACAAAGATAGCTGGTAGAAAAAAGCAGCAATTGACTAATAAAATTTCTACTGAGACTAGAGAACTTATGAAGAAAAGAAGGAATATGAAGATATGCAAGAATGATGCATTAAAAAGAATTGAATATCTCGAATTTTGTAAAATGGTGCGAAAAAGAGTTGAAAATGATATAAGAAAGTATAACTGTGAACTAGCAAGAAAAGCTGTAGAAGAAAATAAAAGTCTTAAGAATGTAAAACAACATTTTGGTATTGGTAGGAAATTTATATCTGCAATAAGGAAAAAAGATGGAATTATTACTAAAAAGAGGGATGACATTATGAAATTGGTAGAAGATTTTTATCAAGAATTATATAGTAATAAAGAACAAGTACCTCCTAGGAACTATTATATCTTCTGAATTGCTCAGGATTATGAATGAAGAAGAGAGTCATGCAATCAAATTTATGAAGAAAGGAAAGGCTCCAGGTAATGATGGAATTATAATTGATATATTAAAAGAAGCAGGTGAAGAAACAGAAAAAATATTAGCAAAGTTATATACCAAATGTCTAAATGATAAAGATGTACTGGATGATTGGAAGAATGCAGTAATAATATTAATATTTAAAAAAGGTGATAAAGAAGATATTAGAAATTACAGACCTATCAGCCTTTTATCAGTTTTATATAAAATTTTTACCAAGATAATTACAACTCGTCTAGAGAGAACCTTGAATTTTCACCAACCAAGAGAACAAGCTGGATTTAAAAGTGGTTTTAGTAAAGTAGATCATATTCAAGTATTAAGAGAAGTTATAGAAAGGATAAATGAATATGAGTTGTCATTATGTTTTGGATTTGTAGATTATGAAAAGGCATTTGATTCTATAAACATTTCTTCAGTGATTAAAGCATTGGATCATCAAGGTATAGATCCAGGATATTGTCATATTTTAAAGAATATTTATAAAAATGCAACAGCAACAATTAGATTACATAATGATACTGGGAAAGTCAACATTGAGAAAGGTGTAAGACAAGGTGACTCCATATCTCCAAAACTTTTTACAGCAGTGCTGCAAGAAGTATTTTGTGGATTAAAATGGGAAACTAAAGGAGTGAAAGTAAATGGAGATTATTTAAGTCATTTAGATTTCACAGATGATGTAGTTGTTTTTGCAAATAATGCTTCCGAGCTGCAGGAAATGTTGCAGGAGTTATCAGATGAAAGTAGGAAAGTAGGACTAAAGATAAATGTTAAAAAGACTAAAGTAATGTTTAATCGATTTGCTCAAAATATGAAAATAAAGATTGATTATGATGAATTAGAAGAAGTTAAGAGTTACAAATACCTTGGTCAGATTATTAATACAGATGGAAACATAATAGAGGAAATTAATCATAGAATTAAACTTGGTTGGAGTGCTTTTGGTAGAAATAACTTGATATTAAAAGGAAATATGCCTATGTGTTTGAAAAGAAAGGTTTTTAACAAATGTGTTTTACCAGTTCTTACTTATGGATCTGAGACTTGGACACTTAATAGAAGATCAATACAGAGACTTCAGACCACTCAAAGAAGTATGGAGAGATGTATGTTGGGAGTAACAAGAAGAGATCGAAAATGCAATGTATGGGTAAGAGAACAAACAGGTGTTACTGACCTCATTGAAAAGATTAAAAGATTGAAGTGGAGTTGGGCTGGACATATTGCTAGAAGAGATGATAATAGATGGACATTTGAAATTTTAAACTGGATTCCAAGAGATTGTAAAAGACCCAGAAGGACACCGCATGTAAGATGGATGGATGAAATAAGAAAATGTGTAGGGGTGATGTGGAGAAGAGAAGCTAAAGATCAGAGAAGATGGATTAAACTTGGAGAGACCTTCATCCTGCAGTGGATTGATAATGGTTGATGATGATATATATATATATATATATAAAGTGGTATGTCATTGTGGATATAGTTACACTGAAGAGATTAAATATGCATTGAAAAAGAGGGTTAAGGAGCATGAATTATTATATAATAAGTTGCATCATTCTGCAGATAGGTATAAATCTGTTTTTGCAGAACATGCTGTGATTTGTAGTGGAGAATTCTACTTTGATAAGAGTTTTTATTTTGCATATGGAAAATGATTTGAAGAAAAGAAAAATTAAAGGAATCATATTTTATAAATAGTACAGATAATGTATTGAATAAACAGTTTAATTGTTTTAATATTCACAATTTATGGAAAGTAAGTCATTCACATGGGAACATTACTGTTGTGTGGGTTTAATAAGCTTTATGTATTAATGTATTGCTACTCAAGATGGTGGAATACATTGTAAACTGGCTGTAGCAAAGGATATTCATCTTCAATTTTATATAGACATTTTAAAATTTTTGTAGTATTATTCTAGTGGATTTTTTTATTATATTTATATTATTTGATATAAACAAATATATAATTATCCTATTCATTCAGTGTTCTGAATGTTTTCTATGTAAGTAACTAAAGGGATTTGAATTTAATATTTTTAGTCTATATTTGTCCCACAATCTATCTCCCACAACCAACAGATATGACTACATACATATGAAAAAGATAAATGATCTCCAATATACATATGTCGTGCAGAACCAGCAGTCATAAGTTGGGCCAGATCATAATTTTCCACACATATATAAGCAAACACTGATTGTATATATGTGTGAGAGATTATTATCTGGACCATCTGGTGAGTTCTGGTTCTGCACAAATGATGTTTATTGGGAATCATCTATCTTTTTCATATGTATGAGTCATGTGTGTTAGTTATTTTAGATGGAGTGGTGGATAAATATAGACTGAAAAATCCTATGTTCAAATCCTATATATATATATATATTATTGGTTAACATATTAAACAACAATAAGTGAATAAATAATAGAGCATTAGCAAAGTAAGTAAATCATGGGTGTAATAGTGCCTATGTTCATATTCATACCATGAGAGTATAAAGTTTTAAATTTAAGAATAAGATAAAAAAAAACTTTTTTTATGTTTTCTCACTCTTATGCAGTAAACTATTCTGCAGTAATAAAATACTTTATTATTGTTAAAAGTTGCAGTAGCATATAGGAGTTTGAATTCAACATCTAGTCCATCTTTCTACATTATCAAACTACCAAGGTATTTAAATTGGTTTGCATCCTCAAATTGAGAATTATTCAAGCTAAAATCTGCTGAGAATTTTTGTGCAATCATTGGCCGGTAAAGAACTTGAGTTTTTGAACAGTATTTAGTATACCAAAATCTTTGAATGTTGCTATTCAATTCGAAACATTAAATATGTTTTCTAAGTATAGATTTGAAGAAGATGAAATTCTTGTTTCTACTTTTAATCAATTCAAATTAAGCATTTCATCATCAATCCTGTGTCTATCTTCACCCTTATTTTATTACTGCTTATAAACAATTCCAAAAAAAAAAATTGTCATAAAAATTGGAAATAACAATTTTGTGTAATGTAGCATCTATGTGGTAGGATGTTAGATGATACGTTCAAATTATCTCTGACATTTTCGCCAATTTGACAAATACTTGTCAAGTTTGCCCCCACGCAATTTTTTTTAAAAAAGATATTTTTTTTAACAATGAAATAAGTACATATCATTTTTATACCAGTTTTTGTTTAACAAATTTCAATTCTTCCACTTGCAGTGTGATGACATATAAGGATATATAAATAAAATGTTACTTCATACTGTAAATATTTTTTTTTTTACAAATCTTTTATTATATGAAATAACAAATGTAAATATCTGGAATAAAATTTGTATATTAGAATTAATGATTTAAATTTGACAAAAGAAAAGAGTGATTAAAAATATTATTATTACATATATCATATTTTTGAATACAAATATTTACTACTTTCGTTTATTAGTATTGTTATTTTTACAACTTTGAATTTAGATTAATTTTTATTTTGGAAAACTTGACAAAGTACTTAATTAATAGTAATTAATCACCAAAATTTCATATAATTAACGTAAAGTTATTTTACTTTTTTTATAATCTAGTTTGTAGATAATTAATCATTTTAAGGAAGGCTCACCCGCACCTACTTGGTTCAGTTTACAGTATTCGACGGTGTTGGTTGGAATCTAGCTATTATAAGACATTAATTAGTCAACCCAATTTTAGTAACTTAAATATAAAAGTCACCGAGGTGTTAATTAATTTAATAATTAAATAGTTTTTAATTAGCTAAAATTATGGTATACTATTTTATATAATTTTCTAAATTATTCAGCAGAAAACTTATTTTTATTTCCTAATTAGTGCTAAAAATTGTGAAGAATTTGTAAACGTTTATTGTTTCGGTTTCTTCTTTAAAACAAAGTTTAATTTCGTAATACAAGTAATTTTATATTAAAGGAATCTTAAAATACCCGTATTAAGTAAATGTTATTTATGTGAAGATGACATTAGTACTATACAAACTTGTGGACAAGAAACTTTTAAAGATATTTAACTCAGGTAAAAAAAAATATTTTCGATTAATTTATATCTACATAATATTTAAAACCCATTTGACTTATTTAAGAGTATATAGAATCTAAAATAATAATGTTTTTTTTTTTTTTTTAAATATGATCGGTTATTAGTTATCTCATAAAAAGATTGTTCATTTATTTAAAAATTTAGTTATGGACTTGTTCTTAACTATTTTAGGCATGCAAGTAGATAGATAAGTTAGTGATGATTATATGCAATTTTTATCTTTCTTTTTTTAAAAAAGTATCATTTACGCATCAATATGTTTGACCTAAAAATAATTCCGTAAATGGACTCAATTTTATAGTTATATATATATATAATGATTTTATATCGTAATTGTTTAAGCGAATTCTTTTGAATAAACGCTTTTAAATATAACACTCACATAAAAATTTGTAGAAATTATACTATGAACATTTGCGTTTCAAACACATTAATTTCTTTAAGATGAAGTAACACATCCAACAATCTTATTTACGACATACTAAAGAAACATCGTGTTTTTTTTTAATTCTCAACTAACAATGGGATTATTTATAAATGTGCTTTTTTTATTTTCAAACAATATTTTGTAATTTTAATCATTTATATGAATTCTTAAACTATTTTTTTTTCTTTTTTTTTTTTCTCATATGTCATAGCATCGGCCGGGACGCGAACCCACAATCGCCTGCAACCAACTACTTGCTTCCAAGGCAGTTGCGCTGACCTCTCGGCTAACAACGCTTGACATTCTTAAACTACTTTCATGCTGATTCTCAATACAAATTGTAAATCAATTATAATAGATATACATTATCATAAATCTGACCATAAATAATATTAAGATCAATCCATGAATTATTCATCCAGAGTAGAACTACTACGTATTTCCAATAAGAGCTAAACTCAGCCATGGTAATCATTTACTATGGTAGTTGTAATGATAGGAAAGGATTGGTGAAGTAAATTATTGATTCTGTAGTAATAGTGCATACTATATTTAGGGGTGATCCTCTCTACTAACCCAACACACACATTTATATTGTATTTAAACGATCAACTTAGAGAAAAAGTTAACAGCTAGAGTTATTAACTCTAAATATAATTAGAGTGAATTTGAACAGGAAATTTCAAGCTCATTTCAGCTATCATATCTTATATAACCAATACACATGCCCACATACATGTAAAAAGATAAATAATCTCCAACATATGTATTTCATGCTCAACCAGGACCCCTTAATTTGTCTGCTTACTTTATATTAAGATAACAAATCTTCAAACTTTAAGGGACAGGCTTCAATCTTCTCCAACTCTTCAGCCATCCATATAATTGAAAATCTGATGATGGAATGTTCAAAACCCTCCTTGATATCATTATTCCTGCCATACCCATATTGACTTTATGTATAGCTGGAGGGTGCTTGAAAGTCTGTATTCAAGCCCCTTTGATTATATCTAAATTCCATATATACATTATACTTGTATTCAAATATATCTCTAAATGTATATAATGATAAGAAGTCTTCAACTTAAATATTACACTTAACTGTATTTACACATTGGATTTGAATGTCTTTAGAAAAAATTAACTTTATTTAAATATTCCAATTATATTCAACTGTTAATAATAGCACACAGTTAACCTGAGTGCTATTACTAACAGATGAATGTAATTGGAATATTTAAATAAAGTTATTTTTTAAAGACATTCATTATTTAATATTAAATGACGGAAATAGTCTAATATATAAATACACCTAAAATACCATCATCTCAGACCTTTAGAAAAAAGTATTACAACTGTTTGTTAGTTGGTTGGTTTAATGTTGATCCCTCTTTGCATATAAAGTTTGCACATTCTTTACAATATCTACAGTGCTCCAGTTGTATTCTATGATGACTACTCTCAAAGTTTTCCTGCCTGATAAGTTGTAGGTTTTAAATGCAATTTGACATGATCACATAATTATTCTACATTTGCATAATTTGCTTATTAGAATAGAATTGTATATTTGGCATAATTGCATATGTTAATATTCGTGAGTATCATTTTATTGAGGTTTTTTTTAACTTCCCGTCTTAATAATACATACATAAATAAATATATAAATTGTATTTCCAACACTTTACAAATGTATACATCGATTTTTTACTATTGCAATACATAAACTATATACTTCCTACAAATAATTATTTATCATCATCATCAACCATTATCAATCCACTGCAGGATGTAGGTCTCTCCAAGTTCAATCCATCTTCTCTCATCTTTACCTTCTGTTCTCCACATCACTCCTGCACACTTTCTTATTTCATCCATCCATCTCACATGTGGTCTCTTTCTGGGTCTTTTACAATCTCTTGGAATCCAGTTTAAAATTTCAATTGTCCATCTATTATCATCTCTTCTAGAAATATGTCCAGCCCAACTCCATTTCAATCTTTTAATTTTTTCAATAAGGTCAGTAACACCTGTTTGTTGTCTTACCCATACATTGCGTTTTCGATCTCTTCTTGTTACTCCCAACATACATCTCTCCATACTCCTTTGAGTGGTCTGAAGTCTCTGTACTGCTCTTCTATTAAGTGTCCAAGTCTCAGATCCATAAGTAAGAACTGGTAAAACACATTTGTTAAAAACCATCCTTTTCAAACACATAGGCATATTTCCTTTTAGTATCAAGTTATTTCTACCAAAAGCACTCCAACCAAGTTTAATTCTATGATTAATTTCCTCCATTATGTTTCCATCTGTATTAATAATCTGACCAAGGTATTTGTAACTGTTAACTTCTTCTAATTCAACATAATCAGTCTTTATTTTCATATTTTGAGCAAATTGATTAAACATTACTTTAGTCTTTTTAACATATATCTCTAGTCCTACTTTCCTACTTTCATCTGATAACTCCTTCTACATTTCCTGCAACTCTAAAAAAAAGCATTATTTGCAAAAACAAGTACATCATCTGCAAAATCTAAATGACTTAAATAATCTCCATTTACTTTCACTCCTTTAGTGTCCCATTTTAATCCACAAAATACTTCTTGCAGCACTGCTGTAAAACGTTTGGAGATAAGGAGTCACCCTGTCTTACACCTTTCTCAATGTTGACTTTCCCAGTATCAATATGTAATCTAATTGTTGCTGTTGCATTTTTATAATTATTAGTTAACCATTATTGCCGTTATTTCTTCAAAAATAACAAACCTTGCACACTTTTATATATTTTACTTCAAGATTGCAGAAGTAGAAAATAATAAACTAATATATTGTAATTAATAATTTTTACTACTCCTTTATTAGACTAGAGATTATACACATAGTGAATAATACTTCTGTAGTTACATTTTCACTACACCACTCTCCCACAAAATAGGGATTAATTTCTATCCACTTTCAACATATTGTGGAGGGGTTTAATAATAAACATATATTCAAGGACATATGTGAAAAAAATGTATGATTTTCAATATGCATTTTTTCTGCTGAAGCACTCATCAGTTGGTCCAGATCACACTTTCTTACATATATCTTTACCATTTTTCACTACATATAAATAGCCAATTGTTGCAGTTTAATTACACTATAGAGATTATACTGTAAAAATATTCAATATGTGGATAATCTTTAATCTAATGAATAACTGATAAAATTGATTAATATACGTCCATTGAATAGTTTGTGTCAAAGTTGTGAAGGCAGTAAGTTTGAGACTTATTTGTTAAGCTAAAGACTTGGGTAAGAAATTGTTATCTGGGCCAACTGGTGAGTGCAGATTAAGCATGAAATGTACATCTTGGGGATCATATGTCTTTAGTCATATGTTTATGATTACACTTCTCCACAAGGTGGTAAAAGTGGATAGAAACCAAATCATATCTTGTGTTAGAGTGTTGTAGTTGAAAATACACTACAGAAATATATCATTTGGAAGTTCCAATTTTGTCTATTTAAATCAATTCACCACTCTACAGTAGCAAAGGACAAGATTTAGGGGATGGCACCAAACATCAGAGTAATCTTAATGCTGAATCCTAATATAAATGTAACACAATCAATTATATCCAATTAAGCAGAGGATAATTTCGTAATAGATTGTGATATACATCCATCTCACATAAATATTAGTTCTACTCCAAAACGTTAATGCATTTGGCAAACTTTCTTTTATTTATATTGGGAAAAATAAGAATAAACGAGTCTGCTTTTAATTTTTTTTTCCAGCTGAGTGTGGTAAATTTGTCTATTTTATCTTAGTTTGTTGAAGCTTGATCTTTTCCCTGTATAATGTTTATTATTAATTTAGCTATTTAAATATAGGCTTTTCCCAGCTCTAATATAGATGAAATAATGTGGAATTACTGAAAACTGCCAGTGAGCTGTATGTAAACAAACTATCAGTAATTGTATATGTAGAATGAGTCTACCTTTACCTTAGCATTGATTGTATATAAGCCTACTACTTACTAAAATTAGTATATATGTATGCTAGTAAATAGTATGCTTATATATGATGAAAGCTAAAGTGGGTTCATTCTACATTTGACATTTATTGACAGTTAGTTTACCTATGTCACATGATCATCATTCTTTATGCCTACACAAGCTGTTTATACAGAGGCAAAACTCTCCATAGTACCATTCGGTGCGCAAGCCAGAATAATTACTGGATGCAAGAAAGTTTGTGCAAAGATGGCTGCTGGAAAGTAGCAATGGATTCTAATATCTAGGTGCAGTACTTTCAGATCCAAGGCTTCTCACTGATAAAAGCCATAAATTAAAAACAAGTCTGGGAATATTGAATGAGTATGCACTAAATAGAGATTTTATGCACAAAGCTTCTTGCATCCACTAATTATTCTGGCTTGCACTAAGTGATGCCACTGTATGGGGAGTTTTGCCTCTGTGTAGTTTACATACAGTTGTCCAGGTGTTTTCAGTACTTTCAAATTATTTAATTTGACTATTTGTAATTTTTAGAAATTTAAGATCATATAATATTAACATAAGAGAACTATTAAAAGTATAAAAGCCATCTTGCGTCTATGTAAAGAATACTATGTAGATATATTTGAACTTTATTAAAATCTATATCCAGGGTTAAAAGAAGCATAGTAATAATGATTGATACTGATTTATTATTATTATAATTATTATTATTATTATTATTATTATTTCTAACTATAAAATCTTTCCATTGACTCATTGTAAATCGAAAGATTTCGCGAGTATTAATGTGTAATAAGAAATGTGGACTTAATTAGTGAAGTATTGAATAGCTTCACACTCGCAGATCAAACCGCTTTAGCTTCACCTATTTAAATAGAAAGTAGATTGAAGTAAAGAAGGGTTCCCCTCTTTCTTCCATAGCGTAAGCTTGTGGTTAAAACATCTATAGAGGTCCCTACTATCGCATTTTACACGCATATTATCGAGGTTATAGACTCAGTAAATATTACTTACGTAATCAATGTGCGTTTAATAAATTTATATTATAATTATTGAAATAAGTTGTGTTTGCTATAAATATACCAGTTATGAATTAAATTGTATAGTTACAGCAGTGGTGGAGTATCAAACTTTGAAATAATTTGGATTGATTCCAGTTCTGATTCTTTGAGGCAACTTCTTTTAATCTCTCAACTAATAAAACTATTCAAATATTTATTTTTTAATCTATTCAGAATCCAAATTCTCTTTTATTATTTAAAAGACCCTAGTTAGAGCTGTGTGGGAATTCACTTTTTTAAAAAAAAATTACACCTTTTTTCTGTATTCAAATATTTCAGATTCACCCTGCATTTTGTTCATCCCTCTTCTGTGCATTTTGGGTGTATTAAGATTCTCCATGTGAGGAATCAGAATTATTTAAAGCCAACATGGGTATGACACAATACTGGAATCAACATGGGCTTTGAACATTCCATTATTAGATTTTCAATAGTATGGTAGATTGAAGAGTTAGTTGAAGAGGGAAGAAGAATGAAGCCTGTCCATTAAAGTTTGAAGATTTACTGTCTAAATATAATCTGATTGCTGATTATATACATGGGTGGAAGATGATTATCTGAACGAATTGATAAGAGCTGGTTCAGCATGAAATATGTATATTGGAGATCATTTACTTCATTCACATGTAAGTGGACATGTGTATCAATTATATAAGATAGAGTCAATAGCTGAAGAGATGTTTGAAAGTCTGAGTTCAAGTCCTTTCTAATTACATGTAAAGTTAAATTATCTTTATATTATTTATTATAAATGTAGGATCTCAAATGATATACATTCTTAAAGATAGTTAATCTTGCAATATAGGAAAATAAATTACAAATTGACTTCTTAAATATAACAATGACACTTTTTGTTATAAGAGATAATGTTGTGCATTGTAAAAATTGTATAATGAAATATTACTTTTTGAATTCTATTTTTTAAATAAAAATTATTTTAGTTTAAACAATGTTAAAGAATGAAAATATGGCTTAAAATTCATAATTAAATTTATTATTATAAAAATTACAAAACTAATTGTTTTACCAATGTTTATAAATGTTACTTTTGTGAGCCAGTAAGAACTGCTTCTGTTTTGCTATAACTAAGTTTTTTTACAATTTGTCTTCTTAAAACAAATATTTTCAAATTAAATCTAATTATAGTCATCTAGTTTTTGAGTTTAAAATAAATATTTTAAAATATATTGAATAAATAAACATAAATATATAAACAAATTACTGAAAATTATATCTTTTCTTTTCAAAAATACATATTTAAATAGTGCCTTAATAATCCATGTATTAGAAATGGTAACTTTTATTGAAATCAAAATGGAATATCTGCCATTTGTTTTATATGCAATTTTTTAATCCAATTGTCTGGAGAGTCATATGGTACTAACATCTTCAGATTGTTAAAACAGGCAAAACTCACTATGTATGTATTGCCATACACAACAAGCTAGAATAATCAATGGATGCCAGAAGACTTGTGCATAAAATTTCCATCTGGTGCCTACTCATCCAATATCCCCAGACTAGTTTCTGGCTTATGGCCTTCATCAGTGAGAAGCCTTGGATCTGAGAGCACTGCATCTAGATCTTAGGATCTAATTCAACCCTCCAGCACTAGATGGTTTTTTTATGTTCCAGTCAGAATTGTATGTTCGTCTAACAACATACACAAGCATAAGAGGAGGTGATCATGTGATGTTTATCTTCAGATTGTGTTTGTAACTAATAATTTTAATAATAATTTCTGCACATAAAAATATATAGTTATCTCTGTCATTATAGATAACCACAAAATAGTGGAGAAAGGTGCAAAGCAGTAACAGTGCCACCATAATGCCCAAAACCATCTCAAAATAAGCAATTTTGTAGCTACTAATTAAGATTATGCTAATGCATAAGAAATATATTTAAATAATCAGATGCCATTTATAGTTGTCAAAAGGATCTACAAGTAAGAGATAGTAAACTGGCATTTGATGTGAGAGTTAATTATGAGTAATTAATAAGTATTGTCAACAATGTGTATCCTCAGCTGTTTTGTAGAATAAAATTATAATTAGGATTTTTCTCAATAACATCTTTTCTAACTCCCCCTCTTTTTACTGTCTTAAACCAATTAAGCTGATGACAGGTCTTGTCACAAGCCTCTTATTGCATTAATCATTTTCTTAAACCAATTGTGATTATGGTGTTTTGCTATATGTACACTTATATTTTCACTCTTATATTCTCATTGATTTTTATCCCTTCTCTTTTTTTTTTTTTGGAAAATTAAAATGGCCATACTCATTTTGAATCATTATTGATAATTACGACAATGACATAATGAAAATACAGAAACGACCATATATGTATGTATAATAATTTATATATGTATAATAATTATGTATTATGCTTTGAACATACTTTCTATTTTTATTCAATATTAAACAGATTTATTTAAATCAAGAATATATATTTTTTACTTTTACTAACATATTTCTAAAGTGAATGTGTGTCCTCTATAGTTTAATATCAGACCCAGAAGCTTAAATCCTCCACAAAGATTCCAGTTCTGGGCACTCGGATAATCAAACCTTTTAAGAACTCATGAAAAATAAAACCATTTAGTTTATTAAATATATAGGGTTTGAATTCAGACTTTCACATGAGCCTCAACTATCCATGCTACACACATGTCAACGTGTGTGAGTATCAGCAGTGTGAGATAGCATGGATAGTTGAGGGTCGTGTAAAAGTCTGAGTTCTAACCTCTATATTACATATTGGAGTGCAGGTATGCAAAGCCTGTATTGTAGAAAAAATTCATATATTACTTTATTAAAATAAAAAAAATAAAAAAGGAATTCGGGCATTCCATCATTTCAATGGCATGGATGGCTGAAGAGTTGGAGTGAGGAGTAGTTTGAAGCCTGTCCATTAAAGTTTGAACATTTGCTACCTTAATATAAACCTAGCACTGATTATATATACATATATATATGGAAGATGATAATCTGGACCAACTGATAAATACTGATTCCGCATTAAATACGAATATTGGAGATAATTTATCTTTTTGACATGTGATGTGGTCTTGTATATCGGTTGTATGAGATAGAATAGATAACTGAAGAGAGCTTGAAAGTCTGTGTTCAAATATCCTATAATTACATCTAAACTTCAGGTATATAATTTATATTTACATTTACATATTAAAATAAAAGAAGTACAATATAATTCTTAACTTCAACCTTTTTTTTTTAACTTTCTCAAATCTCTGCACTTATTTTCCATGCAGTTGAGTGTTAATAAGAGCATCATTATTGCGTTAGTTATTTATCTGATAATAATTCTTTCCGTTTTTATAATTTAAGTAATTAGGTGATAAAGATAAGAAAAATTAATCAATGCACTGACAATTCTTTGAGCACGATATCCTGTTTGTAATTATAATTATTTTAAGTTTTACCGATAATTTTGATTAAAATAAATATATTTACATTTAAGTAAAATACATTTTGATTAGCAATATAGATGACACCATTTTGTTGTTGTTGTTGTTAATATCGTCATTATTAGCTTTATTGATAAAAATAAACCTGGGTGCACTACCTACTGCGGCCTTTCTGTGCCACCAGAGAGGATACAATATTAACACGATCTGCCCCTTATGTAATAAAGATGAGGAGACAATGGATCACATCCTTACTCATTGTGAAGCATGGGAGAACTTCCGAAAAATAATTTTAAAAAGAATGGTCAAACCTGAACAGGCCCAAGTAGCACTAAAGCTGGCCCTGAAAAAGGGCATGTTCGGTACAATAAGACTGGCAACTTTTATAAACTTTGCCATCTGGACCATTAGGTGCAAAATAACTTTTCAAAAAGAACTGGACCAACTAGCAGAAGATGTCTTGCTCAACCTTCTTAAAAAAACAAAAGAAAAAGACAAGAGATCATGTATATCCTGGTTGGCTGACGAAACCTGGAGTCAAGTGAATTTAGAACATTGATTAACATGAGTGGGAAAAAACAATTGCTAACAAATTATCGCAAGTTCATCACTGATAGCCACTAGACCACTCCAATGCCAGAAAAAAAAAGGCCAAAATGCAAAGACAGGGGGAAAAAAAACTACAGCCTTTGTCTAGAAGTATGATTGTAATGTGAAACCAGAACAATCACAAGCCAACAAAGTATTAAAATCTTTGAAACTGTTGTTATCCACAAATGAGAACTCAAATGATAACCTTTAATCATTGTAAATAACTTTCACTGTAAACAACTAATTATGAATAAAGTTTGTTTGAAATGAATAAAATCATACTATATTTGTCAAGCATTGGTGGTCGAGAGGTCAGCGACAGCTGCTTTACAAGCAGTTGTCCCGGGATAGCGGGTTCGCTTCCCGGCTGATGTTATGACACATGAGAATAAAAAAAAATCATACTATATTTTTAGTACCAAAATTTAAGCAAACATCATAATTAGGCTTTTTTTATTTCGTTATTAAGGTGGTAACATTACAATAAGTATAAATAATAAACCTACTGTTGTTATATATATATATTAAAAAGAAATATTCCATGTGCTTCAAAAGGATTTTTTTTTTTTTATGAATATATTAAATAATCTCCAAGCCACTATACTTTCTCCTAAAAAAACATATGAATAAAGGCACAATAAAAGACATATGAATCCCCACCCCTGTAGTCATCAGCTGGCCTAAGTCATTACTTTTGACATGTATTTTATCAATGCTTGCTTATGGATTGTTTTGGATAGTTAATAGAAAAGAAATGCTAAAGATGGAAAGATGTGTAGTTGCTAATATTAATGCAAGAATTAAGAAGCGAATAGGACTTCGACTGTACACCTCTCTAGAAAAGATGAAAATGAATGAACAATTAAAGTTTTAAACTGGATTCCAAGTGATTGTAAAAGACCTCAAAGAAGATTCTATACGAAATGGATGGACGGGATAATTAAGAAACTGGATTAAACTTGAAAAATCTTGATTCTTCAGTGGATGAGTAACAGTTTAAAATGATGGTGATATAATAAAATATGCAAATTATAGAACATTGAGAAATGATACAATTATAATTTTCTTCTTTTTTAAAAAAAGAAAAGATGATTGATATTAATAAATTTAAAAAAGTTGAAAATATCTCAGATTTCTTAGACAAAATAATTACTGGCAAGAATTTAATGTATAGGATTAGATTGATGATAAGCAATGTCAAGTGTTGTTAGCTGAGAGGTCAGCGCAGCAGCCTTGCAAAAAAGTAGTTGGTTGCAGACGGTTGTTGTGGGTTCGCCTCCCAGCCAATGCTATGACATATAGGAAAAAATAATAATAATAATAACATAAAAATAAATAGGAGTATGAGGTAGAAAAGAAAGACTTTTAATAAATGAAATATTATAATCTTTATTAATGAAAGTGAAATGCAATAAATTCAATTCACATACAAAAAGCAATGAAAATACCTGAAAAAGAATGAAAAAAGAAGGAAAAGTGAAAAAATGGATATATTAAAGAGGATGAAATTGATATATTTCTAGAAAAGACGTGATGCGAAAATGAAAAGCTAAGAATTAACCAATTTAAAGATTGAATAACCTCCATCACGAATAGTTTAATAGTAATTGAAAGATCTGTGGATGGATATTAATAGATAAAACAATAAACGATATATGAAATGCATTTAAATAAAAAGAAATCACAAAAATGCATTTATGAAATGGGCGAACATTTAGTGATATTGATTCTGAATATATTTAAAAGAGACATTGCATACTGTTATGGGTATAAAATTGAATTAATTATCTATGTGTTTATATAAAAAAAAACCAAATATATTAATCTTTAACTAATGTTTCAAGTTTATGTGTATGGAATAACTTGATATTCTCTAGCTTTATAAGTGATTAATGGTAATTATCAATGAATTTATCTAAAATTGTAAATGTCAAGATATAATTTTGAAGTATAGTTTAAAAGAGATATGTGGCTAGAAATTAAATTATCTCATAATGAATTAAGTTTTGTTTAATGCAATTAAAATTCCCTACTTCTAGTGTGTGTGCCTATATGTATGCTAAATTACAATGTATGTTATATATAGAACTCACAAATAAGCTCTTATCACGTTTTGCAGAATATCCCCAATCCCAGACCGGTTTCTGTTACTGGCTTCATCAATGAGATGCTAGGATAATCAAGCATTAGATTAAAAATACCAGGTCATGTGACATATGACTTTATTTCTTTGTAACCTATTATGTAATACTTACTTAGCTATACTATTTCACTAATATGAAATTTAAGATTTGAGTCTTAGATTAATATCCCTATTGTCTCTACCTAAATCTATTTGAAATTAATATTTCTATTTTAGAAATATATATATAATAAAAATATTCACTAGAATATATATATATATAATGTTTAATACAATTACTTAAATAATTAATGCTGCTATAATAAATGATACACTCCCACTTAGTATTCAACAATAGTGATTTCACTTTTGCGCTTATATATATATATATATATATATATATATATATATATAAATATATATATATATATATATATATATAAAGAGAGACATAGTCTTTTCTTGTATTATATATACACATAACACTTTGGAACAGTGTAATCTTATAAAATGAAGAAGATCAATATCAATAGACTAGAGTAAATCATTGTAATTACTTTCACAATTTCTGAATTACTCATAGTTGTAGGATTGAGAAATACAATGTGATTGTTGTTTTCAAATGCACATTAAATGCAAAATAGATTAATATTGTGTTATTTGTTTTTCATATCATTGTATATTTTAAAACAGAGAAATGATAATTTCTTTATTGCAAAAGCAAACCAACTTTTAAGATAATGTATTCACTCTACTTTGAACCCTTTTTAGCGAAACCCTCTGTTGTACATATATGTATATACAATGTTATGTTTCAACTGTCCTGCAGACTTTTCAGAGTCACTTTTACTTTAATTTTTTAAAGTAAAAGTGGCTCTGAAGAAGACTGCAAGATAGTTGAAAGATAAGATTGTGTATACATAAAAATTAACATAAAAGTGGCTCTGAAGAAAACTGCAGGATTATTGAAACATAAGATTGTGTATGTTTATATGTACAATAAAAGTTTTGCTAAAAATTGTTCAAAGTAGAGGAAATAAATTGCATTTATATAAGATATTACATAAGGCTAAAACCTTAGTACATGCACCTTGAGTGCTTAATTTTAGCAAGATAGACCTCTACAAATCATAATGCAAGATTCGACTTTATAAAGATAAGAGAGACCTCCTAGCTCTAACCTATTTTTCGTAATTATATAGGCAGATCTAAAGCATTTTGATTTGGGAGCATGAAGCTAATAAATTATTCGCCGATTAAGTCCACTATTTCTATTAAAAATTAACATTCGTGAAATCTTTAGATTTACAATAAGTCAATATTCAGATATTAAATTTAGAAATATTTAGAATCAATTTATAATTACGAAAAATAGGTTAGAGATAAGAGGCCCCTCTTATCTTTATAAAGTTGAATCTTGCATTATGATTTGTAGAGGTCTTTCTTGCCAAAATTAAGCACTCAAGGCACATGTACTAAGGTTTTAGCCTTATATAAGTATCACTGCTGACATTGTGCTTAATAAGAATTAATATTTATAAGATATTACAGCAAAATAAAGGAAGTGGTGAATTTGTCAATTTCGAAGAATGGATGTTTCTGATAGTAGATCTTACTACTCACATCAGAAAATAATTTCATGTTAATAATCAGGTCCTTGAACTGATAACTTGTATATATATGCTAGAAAAATAATAATAAAACTGACAAATGAAAAGGAAAAGTAGATTAAACTTTTTTTTAAAACTGTAAAAGTAAAAAGAAACAACAAAAAAAAAATATGTTTGATCTCAATTATTAAGACATTTTAACATAACCCTCTAAGGAAAACGAATAAAAAAACGCACTAAAAGTCTAAAAATTTTGTCAGACTCATTATTTAAATGATAACATGAAAAGCTAAGGAAAAATGTTTTCCAAACTTATTCTACTTGTTAATTAATACTAAAAAAACACCACACATACCATTTAAAAAATGTGACAAAAATGGCGATGTATATAATTAAATCTCTATATTTAAACAAAAATTGTCACATATAATTAAATAACGATGGCATATAAAAATGTGTTAAAGTAAAGAAGCTGTTATAACAATCTTTAATCGAATTTAAAGTTTATACCAGGGGGAGTGGTGATGGCAGGAATCGTGTTTTAATTTGTAAAGTAATAAATGATTAATAATAAATATTAATGTGTTCATCTGAATTGAATGCTGCCATAAATGTGAGAGCAAAAAATTTGACACTTATAATTCAAATTGTATAAATGTAAGTAATCATTTCATCAAAAAATATAAAATAGCTCCATGGATAAATCTACTTTATAAGCTATATGACTCCTCAGAAACTCTGAGTAATGAAAAGAACACAAAGAAATGTTGTATCTAATGACAAATGTCACAACAATGTAATGCTTATTCACACCCACACAACATTATTTAACAGCTGAAAAAAAATGACGATAATAATTATTGCCTTTGACGTAATGTAATTAGTTAGTGTCATTTTAAATTGAATATTCATAAGTCTAAAATCATATATTTGATTCCTATGCTAATTCGGTCACTGGTCTTCCAGAAACAAATGAAAGAAAAGAGGGGAATAATAATCATTATGTTATATATCAGGGTGACCAAACATTTAGACGTTGGGGGAAACTTTTTTGGTGGATGTGTACCTGAAGATGACTACATTTTTTTCAGGGCTTCAAACCAGAAACCAGGAAAAAAACATTATTGTCAAGCGTTGGTGGTCGAGAGATCAGCACAGCTGTGTTACAAGCAGTTGTCCTGGGTTACCGGGTTCGATTCCCAGCTGATGCTATGACACATGAGAAAAAAAACCCATTATTTTTGCCTTAATGGAAATAAAGAACAGTTTGAAGTTCTGGATTTTCTAAAATGTACTTATGAATTGGTGTTTTCTTTTTATAAGGGCTTTTTAGGTACTTGCAAATATTGATAACATTTTTAGAAGATACTTATGTACTGATTTTTTTTCTTTAAGATACAAACTGCCAAAGACATTTTACTATGACTACTATCAAATAATCTCAGCTCTATCTAGTATTACAATTTGTCCATGTTGCTTTATAAAATATTTATTAAATTACAATTTAAATTATCTATAAATAATTATTTTCTAGAGTTGGTCCTGAATTTTAAAAAAAAAATTCAAGAAAATATAGAGAAAAAAAAGAAAATTATTGTTTTAGAATTGTATTAAAATAAATTAGATGCAAATTTTATAAATAAAAAAAACAGAAATTGTGTGGTCAACTGGTCAATTACTATCAATGTCTTGGCCTCTCCTGGTATATATTGTTTCTCATTACCAACAATTGAATGTCTTTGAAAAGTTTAAATAACATTCAAATTTGTCTAAAGCTTTCATCAATTAATTGTACTTGATAAGAATAGACCAATTCATAAATCCAAAGATATCAGGTTTGGTTCTCATGTTAATATTGTCACTGGTCAGAGCAGCAACACCAAAAGACGGGAGGGGCATAATATCATTAAAAACTGTTATAGACTGACAGTGTACTATTATTAATAGTTGAATGTACTTAAACAGATTTAAATAAAGTTTAAATATCTTTTAAATCATTTAACAATTAGTTTTAAATTATGGAAATAGCTCAAAATATATTTACAATTTAATGTTTTAGAAAGGATTTGAACCCAGACTCTCAAGCTTCCTTCCATCATCCATTCTAGCCCATATAACTGATATCCAATATAAGTCTTTCTTGCTGAACCAGCATTCATCAATGGTTCCAGATCGTAATTTTTTACCCTTATCTTCATCTTTCGGTCAGTATATATTGATAGCAAATTACTGTAGTTTAGTTGGCAGGTTTTCAAATTTTCTGCACTCATAACTTGGATACAAACCACTACTTCTATAGTAATTATTTATTCAGAAAGACATTATCCCTAGGCTGGATATATATCAATGAATAATAATATATCTCCAATGTAAAAAAAAGGTATAACACCTCATTTCCATAACATGTTGATAAGTAAAAATTATTATCATATTTCTATAGTGTGGTTTGTATCTAATTTGTGGGTGCAGAAAATCTGAAACCTCACAAATAAACTGCAGTAATTATATATATATATATATATATATATATATATATAATTACTGCAGTATATTTATATATATATATATATACAAATTGTGAACAAATCATGATCTGCATCAATTGATGAGTGCTGGTTTAGCACAAAATGTACATCTTGGAGATCACAAAAAAATCAAGTCAGATGTTACATGACCTAATTTAACAAGCTTGTATTATAAATGTTATATATAGAACTTGGAAATAATTAACAAGCTTTGCAGAATATCCACAACCCCAGACCAGTTTCTGCTACTGGCTTCTTCAGTGAGGTGCTAGGATATTCAAGCATTAGGTTAAAAATACTATTTAAGTTAGATAGCTGGATTGGAAGGCATATGGATATCTGAAATTTTCAGATTTTCTATTTAATAGTTATCCATTAGATAAAATGCTTGGATTAGCTGGTATTTTTAATCTAATGCTTGAATATCTTAGCACCTTACTGAGAAAGCTAGTAGCAGAAACTGGTCTGGGGATATTCTGCAAAGCTTGTTAAGAGCTTATTTGTGAGCTCTATATATAACATTTGTAATACAAGCATGTTAAATTAGTTCATGTGACATATGACTTGATTTCTTTGTAATTTTTTTTTTTTTATTAAGGCTTTTGTTGATTTTATGTTGCTAAAGTTATTAATATATGGTGTATCTGAACTTCATTCAGTCCCATATGGCTATTTAAGTTAAATAGCTGGATTGGAAGACAAGAATATCAAAATTTCAGATTTTCTACTTAGTAGTTATTCATTAGATAAAGTGCTGGGTTTGAACTGGTACTGTTAATCTAATGCTTGAATATCCTAGCACTTCACTGATGAAGCCAGTAGCAGAAAACGGTCTGGGGTTGAGGATATTCTGCAAAGCTTGTTAAGAGCTTATTTGTGAGCTCTATATATAATAATCTTGTGGATCATTTCTCTTTTTCAAATGTCTTGGATCATATGTTTCCCAGATCAAATAGAAATATATAATCAGTATATATATAATTTTATAATTAAATATTAGTAAACACAGTAATCAAAAATTTTGAAAAGGACAACAAATATAATCAACACATAGGAGTGCTTTTAACTATCCTTGTATTCTTTGTCAACTAATTCTTTGAAAGTTTGAACCTTCTCATAATTCCTTGGTCTTAACATTTTCTGCCTGCCTATTGATTAAGTCTTGCTTGTATTTATATATTAACATAGCTTCCTTTATTTTCCTTTTATTGTTATTTCTTTCAGTTTGCAATATTTTTACATTATTATAATTGAAATTAAAACCATATATACATGATTTATTATGATCATAAAAAAACAGAAGCTGATACATTATTATTACCTGTACAATTTTGTTTTGTATTTCGAACCCTTTTTAATAACAGTAAGTGCTCTTTAGTTCTTTTCTCTAATGTACATCTCAATTCCCTTATATATCCACTATCCACCTACTTATCCATTTATAAATGATGCAATTTTTATTTATATATGAGGTTTTATCTTTAGAGTTATTTATTAAAAAGGGTTCAAAGTGCGAAACAAAATTGTAATGTGAATAATAACAAATCAGCTTTCATTTTTAACGACCATAATAAATCATATAAATATGGTTTTAATTTCAATTATAATAATGTAAAAATATTCCAAACTGAAAGAAATAACAACAAAAGAAAATTAAAGGAAACTATGTCAATATATAAATACAAACAAGACTTAATCAACAGGCAAGTATAAAATTAAGATTATGGAATTTTGGGAAGGTTAACCTTTCAAATAATTAGTTGACAAAGGCTACAATGATAGTCAAAAGCACTCCTAAGTGATGATAATATTTTTTGTCCTTTTCAAAATTTTTGATTACTGTATTTACTAATATTTAATTATAAGTGTACATATTGTAACGATATATAAATATGCCGTTACATTAATTTGAAATAAAAACTTTTAAGTTCGCAAATAAAAATAAATGTATAAAAAAAAAAAAAAAACTAAACGCTAAAATTAAAATGTTTGTTAAATGTATAACGTATATATATTCGCACAGATGCCAAACTTTAAAAATATTTTTTTTATAAATAAAATAAAAAAAGATATTTGAACATACTCTTGTATAAAAAAATACAAGATTTAAATATAAAAATATTTTAATAAAGAAATAACGTAAGTAAAAATAAAAACATTTATTAATTAATTCCTGTAATAAAGTGGAAGTGATTGTTTATTAAGTATTCAAAAGCTGTGTAATTAAAAAGTCAGATGAAAAATAGATAAGAGAATAAAGAGATTTTAGCTTGACCAATGGAAGAAAATAAAGGCCTGAACCATAACGAAAAAAATGGAACAGTGATGTTTTTGTTTGTGAAATCCATAGGAGGACTATAAAACGAAAAATATTGAGTTCCAGTCAGTTCCAACTTGATTTTATGAGAAGAACGATAAGACGCACTTGTCATTCTCTCTCATTTATTTTAAAAATGAAAAGACTGTGATACCAGGATTGTTCCAGCTAAGGATGCCTTCAGATTGACTGGGTGTCAAATAAAGACTCCTGTGGAAATTAACAGCAGGAACCGGGAGCTCTTCTACTGTAAGCTATATGAACTAAGCAATTTTTAAAATCATAAAAAAAGAACAATTAAGAACTTTCGTCAGGGTTTGACAAATTTAATAAACAAGCCAACTTAAATGTTAAAATGGACTCTTATCTGATTTTTGTAAGTTTCAAATCAATTAATAATGTTTAATTTTATATGTTTTACATTTGATAAAAATCATTTCCATTTATTATTTTATTTGTATTAATATTTATTGTTTAAATTTTAAATGAGGAAATTTAAGTTGGGTATAGACATTGCATAGATTCGTTAGCGGTTAATTATGTTGTTGTTTTATAGTCGATTGGAATATATAAGTCATTGATGTCACTGCGGCATCTTACAATGATTGCTATTAGGTTTTTTTATATTCCCTATGCAATTGACGTTATCGATGATTTTGTATTTTGATCGGTTGTGTTTATTTTGAAATGTTTTTAACCGTGGAATCTATACAGCCGATCTATACTCAACATTATAAAACAAATTTTACAAAATTCATCTGTGCGAACATATCTAAAGGTTAAATTTAAGTCGGGCGTGAATGCCTATATAGATTTATAAAGTTATATATATATATAGTTTAAGGGAGGGAAATATTAGGTTATTTGTTTCATAGTTAAATTGGGTCAATGGATTGGATATATTGGTGTAATTAGTAGATGTAGAATGAGATCCGCTAGGGGCAGGATTGCATATATACGCCACACAACCCTTTTGCCTATGGATGGGATTGTAAGTCGGCAAAAAGGTCCACATTCCCTACCTATGGAGTTTTATTTTATTGTTCTTCTTTTCATACAGACGTAACATTCCTGAATTGGACAAGATTCAATGTCTTCTCTAACTATACTGTTCAGATGTACATTCCTGACACTATAGTATATTTGTGCTGTTGTATTTTCATGTTACATTGAATACATCAATGTATCAGATGGATTGATGTCGGTTTGACTGTGAACTTTTGGCCTAAGGTTAAGTAAGGGATAGAACATTTTCTTTTCAAATACAATCTATATAGTCTATTCATACTCGACCCTCTAAATAAAATATTAAACTCATTGCAATCTATTTAAATGTAAAATTAAAAGTTAATATAAAAATATAAAATGTTAAATGTATTCCTCAAAATTTATTTATACGTGCATTAATAAATGTTTGTTTGTTAATTACTGGCAGTGGCTCTTATTTTTTTATATATATTTAAGATGCAATTAAAACAAGTTATTTATTATCTCTGCATCTCCATGAGCTAGTGACAATGGGCTAACGATCTAAATATAAATAATGTGGGATCTTAACAGCACGTATCTACCTAGTTTATAAATTTTTCTAGGCTCAAATGCCTAGATGGCGCCCTTGTAGTGAAGATTGCAGTTAGATTCGATCTCCACTTTCTTTTGGATCGTTATAACTGGCTACCCAACATGAGCTCATCTTTAATAAACCACCGAGTGTCCTGAGAATTTTAAAGATAAATCATGCCTGTAATATTTTTTGTGAAATATAAATATATTTTTTGGTATTAATGAAAAGTTATACTTTAAATTGTGTTTTAAAGGTACTGCCAGTAAGAAAAATTGCGCATATGTAAAAATAAATGCAAGGAATAAAACGTTAATATTAAAATCTAAATAATAAAACGTAATAATAAACATAAATCTTTTTTTTTTAAAAAAAAAAGTCTTGTTTAAAATCTAATCGTTTAACTTGCCAAAATAATACTTAAAAGTAGAAGAAAAGAAACTTGGAAGGGAGGGGGCAGAAATTTAGCTGGTAATAGGGAATCAACAGTCAACATTTTTTTAATCATTATATTTGTGTGTAATTAATGTTTTGTCTTTTAAAAAAAAAGTTTTGTCCTTTTGAAATTTTCATATATAATCAATTTGTGTAACGTAATTACTAACACAAAGTAAATTGTTTTTTTTTTTTAATGTTTTTGTTTTTTTTGAGGAAGTTTCCTGATATGTAACGATATATAAATATGCCGTTACATTAATTTGAAATAAAAACTTTTAAGTTCGCAAATAAAAATAAATGTATCAAAAAAAAAAAAAAACTAAACGCTAAAATTAAAATGTTTGTTAAACGTATAATGTATATATATTCGCACAGATGCCAAACTTTAAAAATATTTTTTTTTATAAATAAAAAAAAAAGGTATTTGAACATACTCTTGTATAAAAAAATACATGATTTAAATATAAAAATATTTTAATAAAGAAATATCATAAGTAAAAATAAAAACATTTATTAATTAATTCCTATAATAAAGTGGAAGTGATTGTTTATTAATTATCCAAAAGCTGTGTAATTAAAAAGTCAGATGAAAAATAGATAAGAGAATAAAGAGATTTTAGCTTGACCAATGGAAGCAAATAAAGGCCCGAACCATAACGAAAAAAATGGAACAGTGACATTTTTGTTCGTGGAATCCATGGGAGGACTATAAAAAGAAAAATATTGAGTTCCAGTCAGTTTCAACTTGATTTTGTGAGAAGAATGATAAGACACACTTGTCGTTCTCTCTCATTTATTTTAAAATGAAAAGACTGTGATACTGGTATTGTTCCAGCTAAGGATGCCTTCAGATTGGCCGGGTTTCAAATAAAAACTCCGTGGAAATTAACACCAGGAACTGGGAGCTCTTCTACTGTAAGCTATATGAACTAAGCATTTTTTAAAATCATAAAAAAAAAAGAACAATTAAGAACTTTCGTCAGGGTTTGACAAATTTAATAAACAAGCCAACTTAAATGTTAAAATGGACTCTTATCTGATTTTTGTAAGTTTCAAATCAATTAATAATGTTTAATTTTATATGTTTTACGTTTTGTAAAAATCATTTCCATTAATTATTTTATTTGTATTAATATTTATTGTTTAAATTTTAAATGAGGAAATTTAAGTTGCGTATAGATGTTGCATAGATTCGTTAGCGGTTAATTATGTTGCTGTTTCATAGTCGAATGGAATATATAAGTCATCGATGTCACTGCGGCATCTTACAGTGAATGCTATTGGAGTTTTTTGTATTCCCTATGCAATTGACATTATCAATGATTTTGTATTTTGATCAGTTGTGTTTATTTTGAAATGTTTTTAACCATGGAATCTATGCAGACGATCGATACTCAACATTATAAAACAAATTGTATAAAATTCATCTGTGCGAACGTATTTAAAGGTTAAATTTAAGTCGGGCGTGAATGGCTATATAGATTTGTAAAGTTATATATATAATTTAAGGGAGGGAAATCTTAGGTTATTTGTTTCATAGTTAAATTGGGTCAATGCATTGGATATATTGGTGTAATTAGTAGATGTAGTATGAGATCCACTACAGGCAGGATTGCATATATATGCTGCGCAACCCTTTTGCCTACATATCGGATTGTAAGTCGGCAAAACATTCCGTGGTCTCTTCCTATGGAGTTTTATTTTATTGTTCTTCTTGCCACAGACGTAACATTCCTGTATTGGACAAGATTCAATGTCTTCTCTAACTATACTGTTCAGATGTACATTCCTGACAGTATAGTATATTTGTGCTGTTATATTTTCATGCTACATTGAATACATCAATGTATCAGATGGATTGATGCTGGTTTGACTGCGAACTTTTGGCCTAAGGTTAAATAAGGGATAGAACATTTTCTTTTCAAATACAATCTATGTAGTCTATTCATACTCGACAATCTTAATAAAATATTAAATTTATTCATACTTGATCCTCTAAATAAAATATCAAACTCATTGCAATCTATTTAAATGTAAAATTAAAAGTTAATATAAAAATTTAAAATGTTAAATGTATTCCTCAAAATTTATTTATACGTGCGTTAATAAATGTTTGTTTGTTAATTACTGGCAGTGGCTTTTATTTTTTTATATATATTTAAGATGCAATTAAAACAAGTTATTTATTATCTCTGCATATCCATGAGCTAGTGACAATGGGCTAACGATCTAAATATAAATAAAGTGGGATCTTAACAGCGCATATCTGCCTACTTTATAATTTTTTCTAGGGCTAGATGGCGCCCTTGTAGTGCAGATTGTGGTTAGATTCGATCTTCACTTTCTTTTGGATCGTTATAGTATATTGCTTTGAAGAAATATAGACATTAATTTATAATATTGTTACATTTATGTGTGTAAAGTTAAGTTTTTGTACCTCTAAAAACAATGATTATATGAAGTAAATTTAACATATACTATATAGCTTTCTTGATGAAGTATATGTTCCATATGTATCCATAGCATGAGAAATTGTTCTGACCTTTGGATTGGAGAATGCACTGATAAAAACAAAATGTACAATACATATTATCATGCAATGATCTTATACCTCTTCACAAAGTATTAAAAATGGATAAAAACTTGTCTCAACCTTACTTAAGAGCTGTATAGTGAGAGTTCAGATGCACTGATAAACCAAATAATATATCTATCCAGTGACATCACCGAATAAATCACAGATTCTAACAATAGTTTGTTATATAGGCATTTAGAATTGTTTATAATAGAATTAAATTAAAAACAATAAGAATAAAAGATGTTGAATCAGATAGGTCCCTACTATCGCATTTTATACGCATATTATCGAGGCTATAGCCTCAGTAAATATTACTGCGTAATCAATGTGCTTTTAATAAATTTATAATTACAACTTTAAATTATTTTATATTTGTAAATTGTATTTAAACTTTAAAAAGAAGTTGTTTGAAAGCATTTTCTTGTAAATTTTTGATGTTCTACATTTAAATAAATTAGCAAAACATATTTAGGCTTGAATAAATCTGACCAATAAATATCAAAGTTTGTATTCCATTGAATATCGGAGGTCTAATTATTCAGTGGTAGTGAGTTTATACTTAATTTATGTTTATATATTAAATAATATATTCGTTAATATATATAAAAAACTACAATAGCAGAATTCTATTTTCGTTTGTCATGAGAAAGAATCGTATCATAGTTGATCTCAGCACATTGTAACTATATGTTGTGGTTAAATATAAAGAAAATTGAGAAAGTTTGGGGCTTTGTTAATTCTGATTATTTATTGACCAGTGGTTTATTAATGTGTACATGACTGAACATTCTCTGGAATTACGATCATTAATTAATGTTTTTTTTATATACTTTATTTTTTAACAATTAAGTGTTGTAAATATGGTATTTATAACATTATGTTAACATTTGATGTCATATATAATCTCGTTTACACATTGATATATTTGCATTTAGTTATTTATATATTTTATAAAAATAAATGTAATTACTAAATAACTTGGCATTTAGATATACATATAATTTAAATAAAAGAAAACTATCTTTCTACTTATTGATTATGAATAGATAGCACTCCATGTCAATAAAAAAGAGTAATAAAAGACTTCATAATCATACTCAACTACTATTAAAACAAATATACTGCCTTCTAAAGCCCTTATTTTACATTATTCCTATGCCTCATGATATTTTTACATCAATCTGTTAGTTAAGTAAATAAAATTTATAATTAATGTAAAATAGTTTTTTTTCGTTTTTAAAATTATTTTTTTATTCATGTAAAATCTTCGCTTTCTCCTAGATGAATGCAAGCTTTCTATTAAATTTTATTTTATTTTATTTTCTCTCTATGTCATAGCATTGGCCGGGAGGCGAACCTGCAACAACCATCTGCAACCAACTGCTTGCTTGCAAGGCGGCTGCACTGACCTCTCGGCTAACAATGCTTGGTTATTAAACACAAAAAAATTGTTCTGTGTTAACACTATCATTTAATAACTGATATTCTTAAAACCTCTGTTTTAATATGGCTGAAATTCCACAATATATGGGTCACCGATGTAATTAATGTTATATATGATTTTATTTTTGTTCTTTATTATTTCTGGCTTTAACATTATTAATTAGTCGATTTATATTTAATGATATGCAATAAAAATAAAAGTTAAGTCCACCTATTTAATAAATGATTCAAGGAATGTGTGAAAGAATGCAGTAATCACCAGGTTTTTGGATGATTTTGATCCTTTTTTTACTCCCTACATAGAACTATATGGAGACCCATTTCTTGACCAACATTCAATGATTATAAAGCAAGAAAAACATGTTAAGCCATTCTTAAAGAAACATTACTGTCTAGATTCAAATTCTTACACCATTAATGTAGCAGGTGGTCACAATACATCCACACCATGTGACCCTTATGCCATATGCAACATTATAGTTCTCAGAGCAAATATAAATTTTAGTTTATTTAAAAGTTATCTGTTGTTTTAAGAATTTTAGCATATTTTACTGATATTTAAGTAATGGTTTTTTTATATTAATTTTAGATAAAATCATCTGATTAACGGCTCCTACCATGTCATGGAAAAGTATAACAGGTCTATTAATAATAGCCAGTATAATAATCACCATTGTATCAGCAGGGTAAGTTGACTGTTTTATTTATACTAATAAAAAAATACATTTTGAAATGTTTTGTAAAACCAGACCAAAATGAAAGGTTGCCATGACAACAGATTGAAGATTATGGATATAAATAAGTTTTGTTGCTTTCACAAAGTGATGTTTGTGAACCATTTAGATTTGAGCAAAATCAGATTTATTGTCTTAATAATATTGGGAATCATTTTAAAAGTGAATATTTATTAACATACTTTCAAAACAGGTTATATTTGGCTGTATAACGAGGTTTGTTAAAACTTCTAGGAATTAAAAGTATCAATCTCTTACTGTCGAAGTGTAAATTCTATCATATTATCCATAATAATATCTTAGATCAGATTGAAAGACGGAGTCCACCACTTGACAACCAATTGAAGATTCCTATTATATATGCACCTGGCTGCTCTCATGTGATTACTAGTAAAATGTATGTGTAAAAGATCCAGTTTATTACAAAACAATACAAAAATGGTATAATATTAGTTGAAAACTTATCATAGTCTTTGAAAACATTATGTTATAATCTTTACATTAAATCTATGTTGTGATATTCAACAAAATAATAATAATATTTATCATGTCAACCCTTACATGAAACTTACCAATAAAACATAATATGGCTCTCTGTGTCTATTATGAACAACTAGTGTTAAGAGAATATATTATATTCAAAGATTTAGTGAGTCTTGTTTGATTGCAATGTATTAGTTAACATATATAAAATACAACAAGGGATTGGTAGATGCATAAAATCAAGTAGTTCAACATTTTTTGCTAATAAAGACAATGAGTTAATACCTATTCCAGGTATTTCCCTTTAGTGCCAACTGGTTAGTTATTCTTGCCAGAAATGACATCAGAGTAGGAAAAGTTGTGTGAATACTGATTTATAAAAGCCTAATGGTAAAATAATTCAGTTGATGTTTCGCTAAATGAAATGACCATAAACAAATCATAGAAGTGCTTCACTTTTGTACTCTTTATTCAAAAAGTTGGCACTACGGTCACATGATATACAGTTTATAGTAAATGCAGGTTTTTTGTAACACTATTAGTCTTCAGTCCTTGATAATATTAAACTACAAGATTATATTCTTAAGATGATGACCTACCATTATGTTTCAGTTTTGTTCCTAGATGGCAGATATAACAAAAGATAAGAGTAATTCTTAACTATGACTACTATTTGTATAATTTATATAAAATATCTTCCTTTTTTATAAAGTTGAACTATTTTTTTTTTGTAAAAATACCTTTTTTTGCTTTCAATGTTATTTTCTTTTTAGAAAAAATACTTTTGTATAATTTAAAATATGTTTTATATTATAATCACAAGGAAGCACAGTTTATCGCCAATAACTCTCTCACAAGCAATGAAAAGGAATCACACATACCATTATCAAAGAATTGGAATATGTAAATTAAACATTTACATAATTATTGGTAGATTTAAATATTATCTATCCATTATATAAACACATACAATATCCTGCTGTCATTGCTAGAGCTAGGAATCTGCCCATAAACATCAAAAACATGTTCAACATGGTAAACACATGCAAAACACTATTTAAATATAGAAAGTATAATTACAAATGTTTTTTTAAAACTGAAAATTCAGATGATAAGAAAAGTTTTGATTTTTTTTTTGACATTAGTAAAGGCAAAGGCAAATATTTTTGGGGTATTTACACATTAGTCCAGTAATAAGATTTTGCATACATATTAGTCTGGCAATATTTATTTTGAAAAATGATGATCTATAACTTTATTTATTGAAAATGATACAAAAGTCTACTAACTCTCATTTACACTTTTTTGTGAGAAATTATCTTCAACCTTCTGAACTTATAAAAAAAAAAAATTATTTGTAAAAATGCAACATATAACCTTATTTAGTGGAAATGAGATAAACACATGTTTACAATTTTTGCTAGAAATGATTTTCCAACAAGTAAACTTTTAACAATCGAAATTTATTATAAGTGGTAAAATATGCATATATTTAACTATGCAATTCTGTTCATTTACAGAATGTCATTACTTCAAACCATGTTCTGTTACAAATAGCTACTCTCTTTTTACAGTCCTGAATGAAACACCACATTGTTTGGCCATAAAAATTAGCAGAAAAAACAACATTTTGATTACTAACTTTTTTCTTAATGGAATATTATCTAATTAATGGAATATTATCTAATATTCACTTACAAAACTAATTCGTTTCTTATTTAGAAGATTATAAATGTGTTTAATTCGGACTTTAAATACACATTTATTGATACGTGATTTTCAGTGCTGGTAGACTAATGTTTTATAAAATATAATAAAAATGAAATTTATCATACCACTCATATACATAAAATACTTTTAAATAATTGTTTTATTCATATAAATGCATCTGAAAAACAAACAAAAAAAAAATTGCATCATGTGACATTTGGTATTTAGAAATATTCTTCGACTATTCTGAATATTAGCATAATATTTTTAAATATGATATTTGTGATGATGCTATTTTAGATGTGATAATATTTTGGACCATTCCCATCATCTTTCATTAAATGTTGAATATCTAGAAAATTTTAAGCTTTATTTAAACCTTTCAAGTACAAACAACTGTTATTAATAATAAAGAAATAAACAACAAAGGCTAGTAGAATACACAATGTTTCATGGGTGTTATTATCTGCTTGTCTGCAGATGTTGCTGGTCTGATCAGTAACAATAATAGTGTAGAAGGCAAACTCACCTTTAAAAGCTTGAATATTGAATTTTAACCAAAAGACTGTTTCTTACGAAGCTCCTCGTAGACATCTGACGTCACTCTAACTCTGCCAGTTCTTATCCTAAAATATTCGTTTTACAGGTATTGAATAGATTTTTAAAAGTTCTGTAAGATGGTGACCTCTTCCGATTTATTTTACAAGTAAAAAATAAAAAAAAACGCATTTAAACCTAAACAAAGAAAGAACATGAGTTTTGATTGGTTCTTAGCATGCTCTCAGCCGAAAAAGACATTCTGATTGGCTGGAAAGAACAAAGAAACCGCCTGATCAAAGAAAATGAAGAAAAACGCTGAGATTTTCATTTCGAATATAATTTTAAAGAATATTAAGTATATATTCAGTAATTACAAATGATTTTCAGGGAGAATAATAAAAAAACAAAATTATTTTCGAAAAATATTGAAGATTTTAGTAAAAATATTAAAGAAATATTTAAAAGAAATATTTACTTTTCTATAACGTAAAAGTCGACCTTTTTGTTTATATTACAGCTTTTATGTTGCCGAAATTGAATATTTTAGAATAAATAAATAGCAATTTATTTTTGAAAGAACTTTCGTTCTCTTCATAACCTGAAAAATTAGTAATATACTTTTTATAAACGTATCTGAGTTGAATTTAATATTATAGGCGAATATGTTTTAACAATAGGCTTTGTCTTCAGTTTGTGAGTTGGCCAATTAAAAGATTTGATTTTTACCTCATACAACCAATAATATAATTAGCGGTTAAAAGGTTAAGGCATCACTCTTACCAATTGAGCCTTTGACAAAAAAGTTCAGTTTGGTTCGTGCTTTGCTTTAAAATTCGATAATTAAGAATGAAAAAATGGGAGTTCCGCTAACTTCTACAACTTTTTATCTCTTTATAAAAGAAGTTTTTGCAACAGAACTATTTATTAAAAAATAATACATTTAAGTAATAGATATCACAATCATCATCATCATCAACAACCATTATCAATCCACTGCAGGATGAAAGTCTCTCCAAGTTTAATCTATCATCTCTGATCTTTAGTTTCTCTTCTCCACATCACCCCTGCACACTTTCTTATTTCATCCATCCATCTCACATGTGGTCTCTTTCTGGGTCTTTTACAATCTCTTGAAATCCAGTTTAAAATTTCAATTGTCCATCTATTATCATCTCTTCTAGCAATATGTCCAGCCCAACTCCATTTCAATCTTTTAATTTTTTCAATGAGGTCAGTAACACCTGTTTGTTCTCTTACCCATACGTTGCATCTTCAATCTCTTCTTGTTACTCCCTACATACATCTCTCCATACTTCTTTGAGTGGTCTGAAGTCTCTGTATTGCTCTTCTATTAAGTGACCAAGTCTCAGATCCATAAGTAATAACTGGTAAAACACATTTGTTAAAAACCTTCCTTTTCAAACACATAGGCATATTTCCTTTTAGTATCATGTTATGTCTACCAAAAGCACTCCAACCAAGTTTAATTCTATGATTAATCATATGACTATTTAAATAATGTCTAGCAACCATGGAATGTTAGCCATGGTGATTAAATATTAACCTTTAGCAACAGTAATCTATCTATCTATCTATCTATCTATCTATCTATCTATCTATCTATCTATCTATCTATCTATCTATCTATCTATCTATCTATCTATCTATCTATCTATCTATCTATCTATCTATCTATCCTCTTCTTCTTTTTTTTTTTTTTTTTTTTTTTTCTTCTTCTTCTTCTTCTTCTTCTTCTTCTTCTTCTTCTTCTTCTTCTTCTTCTTCTTCTTCTTCTTCTTCTTCTTCTTCTCTCTTCTTTTTCCCCCTCTCTCTCTCTCTCTCTCTCCCCCCTCTCTCTCTCCCCTCTTTTTTTTTTTTTTTTTTTTTTTTTTTTTTTTTTTTTTTTTTTTTTTCTTCTTCTTCTTCTTCTCTCTCTCTCTCTCTCTCCCCCCCCCTCCCCCACACACACACACTACTACTACTACTACTTCTTCTTCTATCTATCTATCTATCTATCTATCTATCTATCTATCTATCTATCTATCTATCTATCTATCTATCTATCTATCTATCTATCACTACTATCTATTCTATTTTATATCTATCTATCTATCTATCTATCTATCTATCTATCTATCTATCTATCTATCTATCTATAATTTCAATGTATAATGGTATTATTTTATTATTTCAGGAGATTCCACCTTTATTGTTAAAAGGAGGTTGCCTTGACAACAGTTTGAAATTGTTGATTGTTAAAGATATTGGAATTGTTTAATTGTTAAGATGACTTTTAATGATAAGTACATACGTTACATGAATGTATATCATTTTATAATATTCTTTATCGAATTTTAAGAGAATATGTGTTTTTCCGAAAATATATTCCAAAATTGAAGAGAGATATATATATAATTTACTATCAAGTACATTGTCTCCACGGTGAAAGAAGTATATTACTTCTTTACAAACGTGTTTTATATGCTTTTATTTACATTAAACTAATTGAAACAGTTTAATTTTATTTTCTCAGTTTAAATAGCATTCTAAGAGTTCGTTAAAAAAAAATAAATTGAAAAGTTGTTCTTAATACTCCTTCTTGTCAAATGTTATCCTTAAACTTAATAATTTCATTTACTGTGCCATTAAGAGCAGAATTTTTATATTTTCTCATCAACTATTTAATAACATTTACTCAAATTATTTAAGTAGAAATTATTTTTCGAGACGTTTATTAATGCTATCCATTCGCTTCATATTAAAGATAAGTAACATCGCAAGTCATGTGATGTGTTTGAATAACGTATTAAGAAATATCGTGCAAGATATAGTTAGCTTTGGTAGATAGATGAAATGTATAATAATATACAGATAATTTATATATATGTTTGTTTGTTTGTTTTTTTTTGGGAGGAGAAAGTTGTGCATTACTCAATACAACTCTAGCATGTCACAACAATCCACAGGGTAGAATTTCAAATTATCTTCTCTTATAATGCCTGCGTTTAGGGTTCTCCAATTGAACAGAAACATAAGTGCATAAAATAACTCAACTTCATGCATATTTTTTCATATGCAATATTTTTAGGTATACATAAATCTTTCATTTCACCACGCATTCTTCAAGCATATACATAAAATTATTTGAAAAGATATATGACCTTCAAGATGCATTTATTCTGAACCAGTATTCTTCACTTAGCCCACATCTCTTATATGCGCCTTCTTTATATGTTCACTATTTATCAATACCAAATTATTATATTTTACTATATAAGTATGAAATTTTCTGCACTCACCAACCTTAGCATCAAGAACTTTGGTAAATACGTTAATAATGATATAATTATCCCTAGATCAGATATAATCTTTAAAACTTAATTGAATATTAGTATATCTGTATTTTATAGAAGTATAAATGATTAAATCTCCATATAATGTTGACTCTCATTCAAGTAGGTATTGGTTTCTATCCCACTTATCTGGATGTGTGAAAAATATAATATATATGATGTAACAGGATGGTCTGGAATCAGATAATTTAGATGTGTTTCAAGCCCAATAATTGACTGAGCCAGATGTAATGGGATGGGCTTTTTCTCCATGAGAGGTGTATTTAACTATGGTCACCCATTGGCTCTTCAATGTAGGGCATTAAGCATGATAAGGCAAGCCAGTTAATTGATGATTTACTTAAGTTACTGATTGAGTATGAAGGAATTCACACTTATATAACTTCCTTTACTTCACTTTTTCTTGATCTTTGTTATGCCACAGAGTTCAAACTCAGGAAGAATGTACACGTACTCTATTTTAAGGTGTGATTATTTCATGTCTGACACGTGCATTGTATATTTGTATTGTGTGATGAATTGGAAAATAGGAAAATGAAATGACAAACAACCATTTTAATTTAATATTTAAAGTTTAACAAATTTATTTTGTTGAGGATTTCTATCCATGATTGTTTTATAACAAACATGATGTGTTTGCTCATCATTTTATTGTATAGGCATGATCATCCTTTGTTAGTATTCATCAACTATTGAATAATGCAAACCTTTGATCCCTACAAAGGATGACCACTCACCATTCTAATTTAATAATTTCAAATTAACATAGAAAACACTCTAAAACTATACTACTTTAACAATTAACTCTTTACTAACTAAATTTCCTGTCATCATTTGGTCATTAATTTATGATCCGTTCGTCTATATTTTATGATTTATTGAAGGTTACTTTTAGATTCTGAGCCCTCTCTCCATTGATAGAACAGACCAATTATTCCTTTTTTATGTGACTGACTTCTTTACATAATTTATGATGATTGTTTTTTTTTTCCTGTGCAGTATAAAGCAATGGTTCCCTACTATTTAGGATATTACTATTATTTACCAACATAACTGTGACCAAATGTATATGTAAATGGGAAAACAGGAAGGTAACATTTACAAACAAACAGAAAACACAAAAAATAGCAACAAAAAATAGAGAAAAAGATGGAAGCCTTTCTTATAAAGAAATGTTAAATGTAGAAAAGGGGATATATAGATTTAAGTATAAAACATTGTGAATAATCAAAACATTAAAAAAGTTATCTACATTTGTAACTCTATAACATTTGTTATTTTTCTTCTTTATTTTGTAATTCAATACAATTCTTAATTTGCTATGGAGAAAAGATTAATAATACTATAAATTGATTACAGTGTCCCAGTCCTTTTGACCATGCAGGTCATATTTACAGCACTACATAAAGTCAAATTTGAAGTGAGAGAGAGGAAGCAGGGAATGGATATAAAAGTTGATTGATATTTAAATAAATTGATTTACTTATTTCAAGTGTTATGAATAAAATCTGCCCAGTTGATAGCAGTGTTAATCTGTAGTTAATTTGTAGTATTTTTAATCTTTCTTTTATAGCAAATTATGCCCTGGATTGAATTATTTATAGTTTATTTTTGTAATGTTTTATCAACTTTAACTTTTAAAACAGGTGCTTTTAAATATCATATTCTAGATATGTACTATGAAATAAATATATAAATATTAAAAATTGAAAGAATTTAAGAAATAGCAGACTTTGGTTTCTCAAAATTGTTATACTTTCTAATTTGCAAGATACATAAGCAGATAGTATAGATCATGAAAATAATTTGAAGCATATTGTATCATGCATTAATATTTAATAGCCACATTGTAATCTATAAATATAGAGACTACAAATAGTATATAATAACATCCCTAAAAAGAGTATTTGTTTTATTCAAATATTTCAAATTTGCTTTCTTTTAATAAAAAAAATATTTACAAAAAATATTTATACAAAAGAATTCAAAACAATATAATCATCAAATTGAAAGATTGAGAATTAAAGTTATTTTTGTTTAGTTGATTGATTTCGTACAACAAATTATTATAATAAAATAAATTTGCCTGTTATTATTGCTATCATTAGTTATAATAAATTTTATATTTGTCTTAAAAAGTAGAAAAAAGTGATCATTTCAAAAAGATAAAAGTTTTTTACAGCCATTTAGGCTGTAAGTATTATGAGATATTGTTAATCATAATGAGGAGGGGGTCATAAAATTTATATTACAAGAACTAAATTCAAACTAATTTCATTTTTGTGAAATGGAGACCAACTTTAAAAGGTATTGAGATGGACACTTGTTCAATTTAAAAATAATGTGAAATAAAGGCATTTGAAAATTGATAGCATATTTCGTTGCTTGTGACCATTATAAGTTAATTCAAAATTTTATTTAATTAATAAAAAATATTAGAATAGAGACAGATTCTAGATAACAAGAAAACAGTTTGATGCAAACATTATTTATTGAAAAAATTTTATCTATTGAAATTCTTTATCAATTCTACATTTTAAATTTAAATTAAACTTTTCAAAAATATTAAATACAGTTTTTTAAGCTGAATAAATCTAACTCACATATTTGTAAGCCTACAATAATTTAAAATATTAAACAGGATATTCTAAAGAACATGAATACACTTTAATCAACTATATTATTTACTAGTAAATTTTTTTATCAATTTAAATTTTTTATTCCGCTTAGTTAAATTTTTATAATTTTGAATTATATTTAAAACATTTTTTTCTTTCACAAATATAAAATTATATATATATATCAATAAAGCAAGTCATATATAGCATGACATTGCTTTTATATGTTTGTATTTACAAATATGTAATATAGAGAGCGTACCAATAGCTCAAACAAGCTCTTAATTGATAAGTGCATTAAGAAAAAATATTTAAAATCTCTATCTGGAACATTCCTATCCAGTTTCGAATTTATGGCTCACCTCAATGAGGACCTAGAACATTCAGACACTAAATACAAAATATCAACTCAAAACCAGCACTTATTTAAAACATAATATTTAAGTAATACCACAGAAGTTTTCGGACACAAAAATGTCTTTATCTCTAGCTATCTAACTTAAATAGCTATATAGGACTGAACCAAATCATCTATCATATATTAATAGCTTTATCATTGCCAAGGCCTTAAAGGTAAAATTATAGTAATCAATAAATGAAGTCATGTATAGAGTGATATTGTTTTTGTCAATTAAGAGGTTGTTTGAGCTATTGGTATGCTCTCTATATTACATATTTGTAAATACAAGCTTATAAAAGCAATGTTACACTATATATGACTTGCTTTATTAATTACTATAATTTTGCCTTTAAGGCCTTGGCAATGTTAAGGCTATTAATATTTGGTAGATCTGAATTTAATTCAGCCCTACATAGCTATTTTAGTTAGATAGCTGGAGTTAAACACATTTTCATGTCTGAAAATTTCAGAGTTTCTACTTAAATATTATATATTAAATAAGTGCTGGTTTGAGCTGATATTTTTGGATAGCTCCTCACTGAAGTAGCTATAAACTCAAAACTAATTGGTCTGGGGATAGGAATGTTCAAGATAAAGAATTTAAATATTTTCTCTTACCACACCTATCAATTAAAAGCTTGTTTGAGCTATGATACACTCTCTATATTACATATTTTTAAATACAAGCTTATAAAAGCAATGTCATGCTATATATGACTTGCTTTATTGATTACTATAATTTTACCATTAAGGCTTTGACAATGATAAAGCTATTATATGGTAGACCTGAATTTAGTTTAGTCTGATATAGCTATTTAAGTTAGGTGGCTGGAGTTAAAGATATTTTCATGTCCAAAAATTTTCAGAGTTTCTATTTAAATATTATATATTAAATAAGTGCTGGTTTTGAGTTAAAATTTTGTATTTAGTCCTTCTTACTAAGGTGAGCCATACGCTCAAAACCAATTGGTTTGGGGATAGGAATGTTCCAGATAGAGATTTTAAATATTTTCTCTTACCGCACTTATCAATTAAAAGCTTGTTCAAGCTATTGGTCCACTTTCTATATATTATATATATATATATATATATATATATATAATATATAGAAAGTGGACATATATACATATATATATATATATATATATATATATATGTTAATATGAAGACTTTCACAGGTTGCATATATAAAAGACATATTTTGCGGGTTCATCCGTGTTAAAATATTTTAAATATTGATATACCAATGTTTCAACTTGGTCACACAAGTCATCCACTGGGTGATAAAAGTTAGAAAGATATGTAGAGGCACTGCAATCACTGATTTGAAAAAAAAAGTTAACTTAAGATTGTTTTTTAAAAAAATCTTTCCAAATAGGAGAAAGTTTGCATGTATCATCTCACTTATATATATATATATACACACCTGGATTTCTTTTTATGCGGACTTATTTAACACGATTTTGAAGTTACGCGATTCCATGTTTCACCGGAAGTCAAACTCCGATAATGTGCTATTACTTTAAATAATAAATTTTCTGTATATTGAAAGTAATAGCACATTATTGGAATTCGACTTTCATCTTAGTAATTTCAATATTTTCAGTGCTTTATAATAGTAAGACTTTATGCAATAATGAAATTAAAATCATGATTTCCACATTTTATGTATACACACAATAAATTTTACAAGATTGTAATGTACATTTGTTCAAACATTGTGCGTGTTAATTTTGCATTTTAAATCACATTCTGTTTTTACTTTTTAAAAAAGAACATAATCAATTATTAATCATTTAGTGGCCACAAGTTTATTTTTAATCAGTAATAGCAGTGAGCACATTTAAAATTGAAAATTAAAAAAATAAAGACAAAATAAAAATTTAATTTTTAGTTGTTAGATTAATTACTAATTACATTGTCACCAGAGAACCATTAACAACATGAGAGGACGTTGGCACTAGTATTTTCTCATTTGAAGAATCTGATTTTTTTATCAATTTGCAAACGAACCTGTTTATCGGCAAATCATGATAATAATTAAAATGTGTATAAAAAATGTAAATTACTGTAAATTATGCATAAAAATATATAGTTTGAATAAAATTAAATATTATAGTTAAAAAAAGTTTGTCTTGTATCAATTTTTTTCAAATTTGAAATTTTTTATTAGTCATATTTTATTTCCTTTTTTTTTTTTTTGCACGAATTTTAAAGTAATTTTACGTTGGTGCTTTGCTTATATGTGATTTTTGAAAAATTTCAGTCTGTATTCCCCCTTTTTCAAGGTTAGTTATGTCTACTTTTGTGCGATTTCGTTTGCGCATGTTTTCTGAGGAACCTATCTATCGCGTAAAATGAGACCCAGGTGTGTGTATATATATATATATATCAATGTTTTGAACATTGAAAAGAAAAATGATATTCAGTATTAGAATATTTAACACTTTCTGAGAATGCTTTCGACTGCTAAGACCAGAAGTTTAGCATTCAAATTTCCACAGGGTGCATTGTGAGATTTAAATAGGGAAAATATTATGTAAATGACAAATTTAAATATTCCAACCTTTGAACATAGCATGGGAATTATTAGAGATCAACCATGCTTCCTTTATTTTGTGTATTCTATCTTCACATTCACAATATACAATGTTTACCTTTCATTATCACCATAATCAACCATTATCAATCTACTGCAGGATGAAGGTTTCTCCAAGTTCAAACCATCTTTAGCTACTCTTATCCACATCACTCCTGCACACTTTCTTATTTGATCCATCAACTTACTTGTGGTCTCTTCCTAGGTCTTTTACAATCTTTTGGAATCCAGTTTAAGATTTCAATTGTCCTTCCATTATCATCTATTCTAGCAATATTTCCAGCACAACTCCACTTCAGTCTTTTATTTTTTTCAATGAGGTCAGTAACACCTGTTTGTTCTCTTACCCATATATTGCATTTTTGATCTCTTTTTGTTACTCCTACTATGCATCTCTCCATACTTCTTTGAGTGGTCTGAAGTCTCTGTATTGTTCTTTTATTAAGTGTCCAAGTCTCAGATCCATAAGTAAGAACTGATAAAACACATTTATTAAAAACCTTTCTTTTCAAACACATAGGAATATTTCCTTTTAGTATCAAGTTATTTCTACCAAAAGCACTCCAACCAAGTTTAATTCTATGATTAATTTCCTCCATTATGTTTTCATCTGTATTAATAATATGACCCAGATAATTGTATCTGTTAACTCTTTCTAACTCATCTTAATCAATCTTTATTTTCATATTTTGAAAAAATCCATCGAACATTACTTTAGTCTTTTTAGCATTTATCTTTAGACCTATTCTCCTACATTCATCTTATAACTCCTACAACATTTCCTGCAGCTCTAAAGCATTATTTGCAAAAAAACTACATTATCTGCAAAATATAAATGACTTAAATACTATTTCACTTCTTTAGCTTCCTATTTTAATCCACAAAATACTTCTTGCAGCATGGCTGTAAAAAGTTTTGGAGATATGGAGTCATCCTGTCTTACACCATTCTCAATGTTAATTTTCCTAGTATCATTATGTAATCTAATTGTTGCTGTTGCATTTTTATAAATATTCTTTAAAATATGACAATATCCTGGTTCTATCTATACCTTGATGATCCAATGCTTTAATCACTGAAGAAATGTTTATAGAATCAAATGCCTTTTCATAATCTACAAATCCGAACATAATGGCAACTTATATTCATTTGTTCTTTCTATAACTTCTCTTAATACCTGGATATGATCTACTATACTAAAACTACTTTTAAATCCAGCTTGTTCTGCAGAAAGGAGTTTGCTATTAATTGAAAGCAGACCCTTTGATTTCTTTTGGAGGCCTTAAAGGAACCAAACATGACAAATTCCTAAATGTCCACTCCATACACTTTTGTCATTGCAATTGTTATTACTATGTGATTATTAATATAGTATATGGACATGGATGGTCTGCTCACCAACACACATTAGCCAGCATAGTGAGTTTATAGACTTTTTACCTATGAGTTAAGATCAAGAATCACCATAGACTTTCGTCTCAGTTGCCTGATAAGGCAGAATGAATTATCTTTACTGGGTCAAAACTGTGGCCATATTTCTGCTCATGCTAGAAAAAAATTGACTTATGCTCAGAATGATTCATTTTTTATTTATATAGGTATTTATGTTGCAATTCTAGTAGCAATATTTGCAAGAGATTCTTTGTAATATATGGCACTACATGAAGGATTGATACATCCATTTTTGTATAATATTTGGAAGATTTCCCAGAGACAATCTATCCTTCATATTGTTTTACAGTCTGGTTAAATTGTGAGGAGTTCTCAAATTGATATTCTCTGAGTTAGAGCATATTTGTTTCATTTTTTGTGAGAGCCAATGCACCTAGAGCAGACATATCCAAAAAAATTTTGTCTGCTTATTATGAAGGTAATAATTTTATTTTCTTATAAAATTTCTGGTTGTTTTACAATAGCATGTTGAAACCACTGGAGGGCATTATTTCCATGCTAGTGCAAGAAATATGCCGTTTAGGTGGCTGCCTCCACCGCTATTGAATGTTCTATTTCTAATGCGTAAGCCTAGAAATAGTCCGTTGATATGGGGGAAGGCACCAGATGATTGTGTTTATTTCTATGCCATTGCACAGAAACATGAACATTTAGCCAATCTTGCCACAGAAGCTATCATGTCAGCTTACAGCTCAGATTTGGGCAAAGCATTTCGGACTAGCGATCATATTTCACTTTTGTTTACAGTATTGTTTGAGGGTGGCTGGAATTACGATTGTCGAAACTATTTTAATATTCATTAAGACCACCTCCCCCTCTATTTTACATCTTTTAGGAAGGTCTACTAACAATTATCAGCAGAGTCTCATGCTTTCCTAGCCCCCATTTCCTGCTGAAAAAATGGGCCAAGTGTAGTTCAAAGCATGCTTCCCATCAAATCATGCTCTAAGTCACATTTCGTGTGACAACAACTGCGAGCTGATTAATCGAATAGCTGCAAAAAATAGGACGACTTGTTTTGCCGAATGTCAAAGAAAGAACAAGGATTCTTCTCTGACTGCTGGAACCGGCAGTGGTTTATCACACAAAACACCTTGAAGCTGCATGCCTGCTGTGTTTTTTTTTTTTAGTTTTTTTTTTTTTGCCTGAAGAGCCCAAAAAGTTTCTTTTAATTGCCATATAGATTGATGTTTTTTGAGGGGGAATTACCGTCAAAACTTGGTCAATCTTCGAGTTGTTGGCATTCCGTTCTGTTAGCAATTGCAAACACCCTTCCCTTCCCCACCTCTCCCAAAGTTGCACTTTGGCTTGTAAATGTTACCGTTAAACAGACAATAGATTTATTTATCAAAATAAAAACAAAACAAACTGAAAAAAAGAAAGAAGAAGAAGTAGTTGAATCGGCTGATTTTTTGTTTGTCATACAATACCGAACCGAAAATAGAAAAGGGTTTAATGAGAATTAAATCAAAACAAACAAAAAATCGGTTAACTACTTTTTAAAAATCATTGGTTTTAATCGATCCGTTTTTTTTTTTTTTTTGGTTTTGGTTTTTTTTGTTGTTGTTGTTGTTTGGGGTAGCCAAAATAGATTTGATAGTCACCGTACTTTTATTTTAAATGTGATAAACAACAACAACCAAAAACAAAAAAAAAAAAAAAAAAAAAAATACGTAGATGGTAAAAAAAAAAAAAAAACCTGTCCCCTTTGAAAATATAAAGAATAAAAAAAAAGAATCAAAAGCAAAAAAAATGAAGTACTTTTTTTTTGTAAATTCATTTATTTGTAATTTTTTTGTTTATGCATTTGTTTATTTTTGTTTTTTTTGTTTTGGTCATGTTTAAACAAAAAAATTGATTTGATATTACTTTTATAAATGTGATAAACAAAAAAAAATCAAAAAACCAAAGCCAACCAAAAAAAAAAAAAGAAAAAAACTCGGCCCCGGCAACATTATATTTATCTTTGTTTACAAACCGAGCCTGCCCTCCAGTGGTTTCAACATGCTATTGTAAAACAACCAAATTTCTTTACAGTATTAATTAAAGTTGTTGTGGTTGTATCCTACTTTGCATAGATATTTAATATAGGCATTGCTATTGATCTTTTAATCTGCATCACATATGCATAGATTTAGGTTTCTATGTATTCATTATTATTTAAAATCAGACATTCAATTACCATCTAGTATAAGAAAATTGAGCTTTTCTTAGATTGCACTCTCCATTTTTTGTCCCCTGTATGATATTCAAATAAGTAACAGTACAAGTAATCAGAATATCAATGATTCATAACTGCTCTCTTCATTTAATTAGAGGAAATTTAAACCTAGAGTTTGAAGCTCCATTCAGCTATGCACTCCATCTTTATAACTGATACACATGACAACATACATGTAAAAAAGACATGTAAACTCCAATGTACACATTTCATGCTGAACCACCAATCAGCAGTTGGATCAGATCATCATCTCACTCACATATATATAATCAGTGCTCAGTTTATATTAATATAGTTTAAATATTTTAATTTTAATGGAAAAACTTCAATCTTCTTCATCCTTCAACTCTTCAATAATGTGGTTGGCTGAAGAGTTGGAGAGTGGAGAATATTGAAGTTTTTCAGTATATATATATATATATATATATATATATATATATATATATATTATAACGGTATGAAAAAACCTCACAATCCTATCTGCCATGCTAGGGCACCACTAAGCTATTCGAACCTACAAAATGTATAAAAGTGGCAGATACATATGGGTTAAATTAATCTTTTATCAAACCAAAAGCCTCAGTCACTAATTCTCAGAAGAGCTGAGCTTATAATATTATGTTGTATATTTAAAAATTTCTGATTCTTGATTTTAAAAAAAAATTCTCAATAAAAATATATAAAAAAAAAAAAGTTACTGTCAAAAATTAATTAAACAAAACATTTTTATTATAATGCACAGACACATTAAAATGAATTTTTTTTAAAACTGAGTTAATGATTAAAAAATATATTTAATTTATGTATATGCACAGGTGGATGTATCTAATAAATTTAACATTATTTTACTATTTCACCATGTCCAAATATGCTACATAGAATACACATTTAATTATCTCTATTCTTTTAACTCCAGGCTACAAGTTCGAATCCAAATCAATGTCAGCTTACTCATAAACAGATATGATCAATGCAAAATCATGATGTTACCATAAAAAACCATGCTGACAGGGATGTGCATCTGTAACATGATATAATTAGAAAAATAATGATCCTCGTCCAGTACAGGAATGTGCATCTGTCTGTAAAAGTAATCATATGGAACTATATAAAACATGCTCTATAAATGAGGGATAGCTGTCCCAACCTGAGTATAAGATCAATGATGTAGGGAATATGTCTATGGCCATTGGAAACATGAAGGCTACACTTTTGAGCCATGCATTCAGGTTGGTACGATGCCCTGTATGCTAATGTGGCACAAGGGAATGAGAATTCAATGCATCTCCCCAGATTACACTGACAAAGACACCCATACATTCCTTCACCAGCACTGATTCAACTATGAAACAAATAGTCTAAAATTAACACATCTAAACTAACATAATCTTATGAATCTATGCAGCCATTTATGCTTATTTTTAAATTATGAATATAAAAGAAATTAATGAGAATGGAAATGGCAGTAGCAAAAAAATATATAACAAATAATTTAAATTTTTACTTAATCAGATAAGAGACTTTCTTTAGGAGTTAGGTAACATTTAATATTTGAAATTAATTTTATATAATTTAAGTTCATATGTTATTTAAGACAAAAGTTCATACTTTTCATGGCTTCAGATTATGGAATTCCATCTTTGTGGTCCTTGATGCATCACACAACTCCATTTGAAGGTCCTTCCATCTAATAATAATGTTCCTTTTGTGAAGACAAGTCTGCCATTTGTCACTTTCTGGGAACCATTACTCTGGAGGCCATCTCAACTGGTGTAAATATGGGAATCAAAAATTTGTTGTGTGACCCCTACATTTTGGAGGTTCACAATACAATGAATACATATGTTTAAATAATAAACAGTAAATCTGCACAAGCAATCAAAAAGAACAAAACACCATTTAGCAGGAGTTTTCTTTTCTTCCCTTTTATATCATTTTGTATTCTTATCAAATTCCAGGATCAATCTTGCCTGGCTTGGTGCTGTTCTTATTGGCAATGATGATTTTCTCTGTGGACCATGTGCTCATTCACATCATTATGGGCCAGTTCAGTTTGAAGCTGGAACACCAAATTTTATTACTAGTAATTTTCATTTATCTCTTATCTGACTTACAAATGATTAAATGCCCCAAGGGCCTGTTTGCTATTATATTACATTTAAATTCAAAATTGTTTCCATTTTACTAAGATTTAAAAATAACTTTAAAAATACATTAACAGCTTTTTTTTACATTAAAAGTCTTTTGTTTTTAGATTTTTAACTTTTAACTTAAATAATCAGTTTACCATCTGTGTATTTTTTATATATATTACTACTTGAATTTTTATTTTTATATATATTTATTAATTTGTGTCAATTTTCTTAAATGATCTTTTTTTTTTATTTGGCAGTGATGAAATGGCATATATGTATGCCATTAAATATCATCGAACTTCCTCAAAAACAAAAACATTTTTTTAAAAACAAAATCACTTTGTTTTAGTAATTAGACACAAAAAAATTATATATCTATTCTTCCCCATTTCTACATCAGCTGAGCATCATCCCCCCTAACAGTTCCCAATTTCCTTCCTTTTTAATCAGTCTTCCAAACAATTACTTTTTTATGTTATATTTTACAAGTTTCCTTTTTTGCGTGTATACAAATATGCGCATTTTATTTTCTGGCAGTACTTTTACATCGCATTCTAATATATAACTTTACATTAATACAAACAAAAAATAAGACATTCGTTTCAGAAAAAAAAAATTTACTGGCATAATTATTTTAAAATTAAGAGTATTCATGGTTTCAGTGTATCATGCAATGTTGGGAAGCCAATTATAATGGTACTATGTAATTTACCCATATGTGTCTGCAGCATTTGTAAATATTTCTAGGTTCGAATAGCCTAGTGGTACCCTCACATGGCAGATAGGGTTGTGAGGTAATGTAGTACCATTATAATATATATGTGTGTGTGACAATGAGCTGGACCAACTGATGAGTGCTGGTTCAGCATGAAATATGTATATTGGAGATTATTTATCTTTCACATGTATGAAGTCATGTGTATCAATTATATAAGAATGTGCAGATAGCTGAAGTGAGCTTGAAAGTCTGTGTTTAAATTCTCTCTAATTGCATCTAAGGTTTAGTATATACAGTATAATTGTAGTCATATATTACATATTTATTTAAACATATAGTAACATCAATACATATTTATTACAAACTTCAATCTTAAATTACCAAATAAATTATAAAATACAAAATAGGAACTTTTGTGGGAACATTCTAACTTTCATAATATAATAAGATAATGGTAAATTAAAAGAAGTGTCAACATCTAGGTACAGCACCGAATGAACTAAAAATTTATTGATATAAAAGTATCAAAGATAACAAGATTTAGTTGTATTTTTATATTGGACTATTTCTATCATCTAATATGTGTGTTGAATGTCTTTAGAAAATTTAATTTTATTTAAATATTCCAAATACCTTCAATTGTTAATAATATCACAGCAAACAGGTTAGAATATGCACCAACTGTTAGTAATATCACTGCAAACAGGTTAGTATATGCACCAACTGTTAGTAATATTATAGCAAATAAGTTAATATATGCATCAACTGTTAGTAATATCACAGCAAACAGGTTAGTATATGCACTAACTATTAGTAATATAAACAGGTTAGTATATGCACAACATTTTGAGAGATATTATTCTCCCCTTTTCTTCAAGTGTTGCTGGCCTGACCAGTGACAGTATTAGCATTGGATTCAAACCTAGGTCCTTAGATTCTTGATTATTGAATTTTAAGGTAATGCTCTAACCAACTCATTCAACACACATATTAGGTGATAGAAATAGTCCGATATAAAAATACAACTAGAACACCATCATCACAAACCTTCAGGAAAACAACAACGTTTACTTTAACAATTAATAATTAATGATTATTAGCAAAGTAAGCAAAAAATGCAATTTCCAGGAATTTTTTTACTAGGTTTGATTAACTGGGGTATTCAAGAATTATGGCACTTCTTTTAAGGACATAGAAATACGAGGCCATCAATTAAAACATCACTAGAAAATGAGAATGGTCTATAAACTCTACAGTAACCATCAATTAAAGAGTGATCATCTTTAGTTCTTCATATTTTATGGTAGACACAAGATAAAAAAAATATTTTATGTGAAATTAGATGTTTAATAATATTTTTTTACATAAATGCTTAAATCAATTATTTTATATAGCACGATGTTTATAAACTGTAATATTTAAACAGCATTAAGCTGTTGCACATGCGCTTTGCAGATTTTAACTATAAATGACTGAATACTAACACTTTAAACACATGATAAAGTCTTTGAAAAAGATACAGTGGCCTCTATCTTTTCAAACCCAAATGCTTTTGTATGGGCAAATCTTAAGTGTTTGAAAGTGAAAGCATGAAGATATTAAATAATCACTTTAAATTATTTTTACTTGCTTGAATGAATGACGCTGGTGTTAGTATTCAGTCATTTATAGTTAAAATCTGCAAAGCTCATGTGCAACAGCTTAATCCTGTTTAAATATTACAGTTTATAAACATTGCACTATATAAAATAATTGATTTGTTTACATACATTTATTTTCAAATAAGAATGACATATCGTAAATTCTAGTAAATTTCACCAGCATCATTCATTCAAGCATGTAAAAGTAATTTAAAGTGATTATTTAATATCTTCACACTTTCACTTTCAAACACTTAAAATTTGCCCATACAAAAGTGTTTGGGTTCAAAAAGATAGAGGCCACTCTATCTTTTCCAAAGACTTTATCATGTGTTTGAAGTGTTAGTATTCAGTCATTTATAGTTAAAATCTGCAAAGCACATGTGCAACAGCTTAATGCTGTATAAATGCTTAAAATTGAAAATGTAATTTAAAAATGAATCAAATAATGAGGCAAATCGAAGTCATACCATATTTAAAGTTCAAAATTGGTTGCTTGATCTTAAAATCTGTGATTTTTAATGTTGAATCAAATTGTTTGTGACAAACTCCTATTTTAACCTAATAATAATATCCTTGAAAAGCATAATATATAAATAAAAAGTATGTATTTAGAAAATAAATAAATGAAATTAAAAAAACACTATTATTAATTTTATATTTCATATGAAGATCAAATAAAAAAATAACATTAAACTAGAGAATTTTTGGCAGATAAAATTAGAGATTGGCATGTCAAAATTGATAAGGTATAAAACTCCTAAAAGCAACATTTAGTAGCAAAGTCTCATCTTATTTATCCATTTAATTTACAGTCTCTGTCTAGTCTTTTACAATTTCTTGCAATCCAGTTTAAGAATTCATCTGTCCATCTATTACCATCTCTTCTAATAAGATGTCCATAATTACGCCATTTTGGCTTCATTTTCTAATGTCAAGAATATCTTCTTCTTTTACCTGTCTATTTCACGTTTGACCTCTTTGTTATTACTAGATATTTTATTGTGTGATGTAAAATCATTGTATGATTTCTACTTTTAAGTACAAAACTAATAAAACACATCTATTAAAGTCTTCATTTTCAAATGATAGAGGTATATTTTTTATTTAATATTAGAGTATTTCTAAATAAAAGTGATTCAAGCAAGGTTAAACCTATATTTTATTAGTTGTGTTTCGATTTATATTATTGATATCTCCAAAATATTAGTAATTATTACCTTCTTCTACATTATGAATTTTAATCTTTATTCTCTTTTTCTATGAAAACTATTCGAATTGCAATATATGTAGTAGAAATTTATAATCTTCGGCATCGTTGACCAAGTACACCGTTACGATTGTCATCGATTTAAATGATGTAATTATATCAGCTTTCAAATAAATATAATCAATTAACTCAATCTTCCACTACTATATGTTTTTAATATTTTATTTTATTAAATTAAAATGAAAGTACCCATTATTGTTTAATAATCCGTATCAGCAAGTATTGTTAAATGAGTTTTTAATATTGATTTTTTTTTCTTCAGTTTAAAAAAAAATTTTTTAAGAAACTCAAATCTCAGAATTTTATATTTATAAATGACATTTAAAAGCAACCTTTTTATTCCCCCCGAGGTAATGAAACAAATAATGACGTCATTTGTTTAATATAAAAAAGAAAAGAAAAATCTATTGAAAATGGAAGTTAAATTATTAAAATCATATGTTTTTTTTTTGTTTAATTAAATCTTTTGTTTTAAAACGTTTTATTTTATTATTATACTTAAAGACGATATTTCTGCCTTTAAAATGTGCTAAATCTTTTCAGCACTGTGATTATGACACAAATTATGACGAAAATTATACGCCCATTTCTATTATGGTTAATCCGTTAGAAGTTTCTATTTTTGAGGTAGATGAGACAAAATTGGATTACTGATCTCAAGAGTATATGTTGACTATCACAGTTAGAAATTTATATTTCTTAGGTAAATAATGAGATGAAATTGGATTAATATCATGAGTTTATGTTTAATCAAAGAATAAAGGTTCATAAAAGTAGGATTAGAAATAAATATCTTAGTTCTGCTTTGTATGTCCATGAAAAAGATACAAGCCACACTATTAATTTTGATGAAGCTAAGGTTGTTTCTTTGAGAGAAATGAAATAAAAAGAAGAATTAAAGAATCTTTACTATTGAAAATTTATTATTCTGAAGCAATTAACTTATTTAAGAGTTTTTTTTAATATTAAGGGTGGATGGGAAGTAAATGGATTTGTGGGTAATGTCTAATATATATATATCATGTAGTTTTTTTTTCCATATGTCATAGCATCGGCCGGAGGCGAACCCACAACAACAGTCTGCAACCAACTGCTTGCTTGCAAGGCAGGTGCACTGACCTCTCGGCTAACAACGCTTGACAATATTGTGTAGTTTTTGTAGTTCTTTACACTTGAGAAGATTGCTTATAGCAGTCAAACCTTTGGTTGCGTTTTAATTTAGTTTTTTCTTGGCTAGTTTTGTTGTATTTTGGATTTGGGGTAATTTTAATTAAAGAATAAATATACAAATATTTAAGAATTTGAAATTTATATTTAGATTAGAATCATTGATCATCTCTAGCAAAATAAATGATTGGTAATAATCATTAATGTCCATTTTCTAAATGGATATCAAAAATGTAGGTCCAGGAAATGTGATACTTGTAAATCATATTGTAAAAATAACTAATGTAACAATTTATTGTTATTTATAGCATTTGATTCCAATGGTGAAAAATATTACAATGAAAGTATTTTTTTTTTATTCATTTTATACACAGATGTATCTTTGTCTTGTTGGTGGTCGAGAGGTCAACACAGCTGCCTTACAAGCAGTTGTCCCAGGTTAGCGGGTTCACTTCCCGGCCGATGCTATGACACATGAAAAAGAATTTCTTTCAAGAGATTTTTTTTTTAAAAAAAAAAAGTAAAAAGAAATATCTATAATATTTAAATATGCTCATGTAATTCCATTTAATATTAATACAGATATTTATTTCACCAATATAAAATGATATCCAAAAGATAGAATAATAAGGGAATTCAAAACATTTAAAAATAAGTAATTCTCATTGAATTGTAATACAACTATAGTAACTATTATGTAATTAGGTCTGGAAAATGTAAAAAAATGTAACTATACCATTTTTGTTTTAGGTTATGAATACATATAATCTTGCTGAAGGAAAATAGTCTTCAGGCGTGCTCTATTCGATTGATAGTAATTTACATGCTCTCACAAAATTACATATATATAAATCATTAAATTACTTATTATGAATGCATACCTGGATTAAACAAATAAAGTTATTATGCTCACACAATATATCAAACAAGAATAGTTCACCATTCCAATGACAACCCCAGATCAATTTGTGGCTTTGGCTTTTATCAATGAGACATAATTTTAACTGAGAAATAATGTAGTTTACATATGTGGCAAACATCTCTAACTCCATTTTATCATTTAATCTAAACATCTGAAAATTCAAATCAGCCTTAGGTTTTGAACTCAACTTAAACTGCTTGAATAATTTAAAATTAGCTTGAATCCTAAGTAGAATTAAAAGAATACTTCCTATATATGTAGTGGCATTACTTCCAGCTTTGAATCCTAAGTCTCAATGGTATCCTAAGTCTCAATGGTAAATGCTAAATTCAGAAATTGGTTGCTTAAATTCATTGATAATCATTGATTATACAACCTTATAATATATTGCACTGATATTCAAACTTCTTTTTGGTTTGTCATATGCTAAATGTGCAGAGAATTAAAAAATTTGTTGTTGTTATTATTAATATTTTTTAGCCAAAGAATATTAAAAAATTAAAGCACTAAAATATATAGATACTGAACCAGGTTCAGGTGTTTGTAATTGTTTAAGAAAGCATCCATGGGTTTAAAACCTTATCTTGAATGATGCAATGGAATTATGTTGTTTATTAAATGCATAACTGCTTTGTTATGAGATTCCCATCTCAAATCATGTAGTGTTGTATCTTAAGCCATGTTAATAAAGATGAATGCCAAAAACTATTGTGGTCAATGGATTTAAATGCATTTGGAATTAGTGATTACTCACACTAATAGTAGATGGCAGTAGATTGCTCTTATTCATTAATCAATTGCTCTGTTAGCTGAAAAGAGGTAATATAATGGCCAATCATGTTTAATGTCATGTTGAAAACAAGAGTTTAATTCAATTTACTGAATTAAGATTTCTCTTTTCTCAGGTTAATTTTTGAGTGAAAGTTCATCTACAGTAGTTTTACATTCAAATTTAAAAACATGTTTAGAAATCTGGATCAGTTTCTTTAAAATAAAAATAGATGTATTTTAACTTTTTTGTTTATTATTATCACATTTTTCACTTTATCTCTCTGTCATATTGTAACCATACATAGGCATAAAAGTGAGGCCAATATCTCATATTACATAAGCACTTTGGAATGCCAATTCACTTTTTAAGTAAGATCTGCATATTACATGTTACAAATGAACACACATATGAAGTTTTTACATATATTTAAACACCTTCATATATATATATATTTAAACACCTAGTATATATATATATATATATATATATAGTAACATCAGAGTCACATTGTAAATTGGCTATTTTGGATTTAAGTGCTATAAAAATTTTATTGGCTTTGATTAATTGGATTTATTTAATTTTTATAGTAAACCAAATGTATTTATCACTTTCATCTGGTTAAAGACTATAAGATATAGTCATTCTCATATTCAAATAGTCTCTCATACTAATATTTATAACAAACTGATTTTAAATAGACTTTTAACTTTTGTATGAATAAATACATATGAAATTATTTGTTGTTAGTTTTATTAAGAAAGAAAGTTATTGACTATATAAAGCAAAAGAAATGATGCACTCATATAACTAATAATTCAGAAATAGAAATATAATGGAATTATAAAATACAATATTGCATTTTAATTATATGTACAATAAACAGTTATTACATTTTTTACATATTGTGTGCATGATGCTTATATATTTAAGCATAACAAAGATTAATCAATTTAGATGTTTTAATTAACAAAGATTGATTTTAGTTTGTTAAAACTATATTTAAGTAATAAAGTATTTACTATAAGGTCAATAAAAGAATGTGAGAAAATATCTGAAAGTAATTTGGAATTTTATGATTCATGTATTTTTTAAAAATATTGTAATTTTGTCTTAAAATCTTGAAATGCAAGTTTACTGTTTTTGTTTTAAAAATCTTAACTTTAATGTTTTGTTTGGGAGAAATTATAGCAGCCTTTTCCAATATTTGATTGGTAATAAAAAAACTCCCAGTGCATGATGGAAAATATTCTTTTACCTAGACGTCGTGATAATCTGTATAAAAGAGAAATCATGAAGAAATCAGAGAGTCTACACAAAAATTTCATGGCTTACAAGACCTCAACCAGTCCTAACTTTTAAATAGCCATTTCATTTTTCATTAACTTGATGGCAGACTGAAGATTTAACAAGATAAGTACCTGGTTAAGCATCTGATTTCCCCATCATTGTTCCAGAGGAAGGATGGACCACAACAAAATAACAAAAATACTATCAATTTAATTCATAAAATTTTTATTTCAAGAAATCTCATTTGTTATAGTCAACTGCTAAAATAAAATAGACAAATTGATGGTGGAATTGTTGCCTCATTATTAACAAATCACTGATTTTTTTTTATTTGAATAGTAATGATTAATAATTTCTATATTTTTTTGGAATAACTGCATTTCTAAATTTAAAACAAGTTGTTGAACATATTTTTCAATAAAATATAAAAATGATTGATTCCCAAACTTTCTATACAGTAGCGCCACTCAGTGCAAGCCAGAGTAATCAATGGATGCCAGAAGGCTTGTGCATAGAATTCCTATCTAGCATCCATTGATTACTCTGGCTTGCACTGAGTGGCACTACTGTATGGAGAGTTTTGCCTGTTTTAATAACAGTTATAAGCAAGCACAAGAAATTGTGATCATGTGATGAAAGAATACTTATAAGTCTCAAAGAAATGAATTTGATTTCATCTTCATATATAAAAGAAAACATATTTTTAAGTAATGGTATTTAAAAAAAAAAAAATCGAATATGCTTTATACAAACTTGCTACTACAGAATCAAATTTTAATTTAAAAATGAAAGATCATTCTTCCTAATGGATAATAAACTTTACTTAATCAATAATCGATCTTAATTATAAAACTAATGGATTGAAGATCAAAAATGAATTAAATAATTTAATACTTTAAATTAATAAAGTACTGAATGCCAAAATTTTTGGATAAAAATAAAATATGTTTAAGAAATAAAAACCACTACAATATTATGAATGTGTTTAATATTTAGAAATAATTGCATTAAAGATTATCCATGCTTAAACGTGAATAATATTCATAAAGAATAATGAATTATCAAGATATATTTTAAATGCTACTTATAAATTTTGGGTCCTCTAAATAAATACAGGATACAATGGACGACCAAGTTACTATTAATTTTGAAATGAATTATCTTGGACTAATAATTGTGTAAAATGGTCTTTCATATTTTTATTCTGTTCCAGACTGGATAATATTTTTAAAATGACATGAATAATATCATAAATCAGATAGATTATTTGATACATCTTTATTTCTATTTATTAGTTAAGTTATAATGTTTTGCAAATATATATAATGATTTCCTCAGACATTTCAGTATTCAGATAAAAGATAATATTTTATTTAATATTATAATTAGTGTTAAGGTTAAATGGGATTAAATTTATGTGAGGATTGGGTTGTACAAATGTCAGGAGTTTAGATTAAATAGTTTTTACCAAATATACATAATTTTTATGAGTTCTTGATATCTCAAATTAAGTGGAGTTAAATCTATAAGAAAGATTTTATACATCACTCATACTTGTTAGAATTAATTTGTATTATTTCCTAGTGCATAATAAAGCATCCTAATTATTTAATCATAGTTCGTGTTGGTGTTAAAGCCTAAAATTTAATCCTAAAAAGGAATCATAAGGCAAAAATAAATAAACCTGTTATGGTAAATAATCATTTAGGTCTGCAAAGCAATGAATTATATTTGCTTATTTTTAAGAGTGAAAATTTCTCTCTTATTTGTAAATGATGTTTATAAACAATTGAATGGTTAGCTACCAATTAATAATATTCATAAGACATTTAACTGTTATTATTATAATAATCAGTCTCCTACAATATTAAATTGAGAATAATTTTATGAGATATTGATACAATCTATTCCTATAAATGTGATTGTCTTCACAACACAATAAGATATTGACAAATTCATTAGGAAATAATTTTTTTTTCCATATGTCATAGCATCAGGCCGTGACACGAACCCACAACCGTCTTATGTTATGCAATAAAATAATTATTAATTTTAAATACTTCTCTTTATCATTCTGAATAAATATTGTCATTTCATTCTACATTCATGATATTAAAGATATTTGAAACATAAACTTACTTGTAAAACTTTGCTGGAGTGAGTACATCAATGTTGTACTAATTACTATCAGAAAAATGAAATATTTGATCAGATAATGTACATAAAACCCCTTTTGCATTATTGTATCTGGGAATGAGTACACATATATTTGATATCCAAACATTTATTAATTTATCCCTGATATAAAATTATTAATCAACCTTTTTATTTAATTTTGCTAGCCATATTTTAACACAGATTAAATTATTCTTAGTTAAAGTTTGGAATTAATAAACAGTAGTTGTAGAGATTTTGTTGTTAAAGAAAACAAGAGTAAAAGTATACAAATTATTATTCATATAAACCCTGAGAAATTAATTTATTAAATATTTATGATTTTATTAGATGATATAAATACTTTAGAGACAGGCTTCATCCTGTATTATATACACCTTGAATGTTTATAATAGTCAAACAATATCATTATTTGCTGGTAGAGAGACCTCTCAAACATTGACACAAGATTGCAATTTTTATCAAGATAAGAATGGCCGTCTTATCTTTAATCTTATCTTTAACCTAACTTTCTACTTATATAGGCCAATCTGAAGCATCTTGATTTAGGAGTGTCACACTCCCAAATCAAGATGCTTCAGATTGGCCTATATAAGTGGAAAGTTAGGTCAAAGATAAGACAGCCATTCTTATTTTTATAAAAGTTGCTATCTTGTGTCGAGGTTTGAGAGATCCCTCTATTGGCAAATAAAGATATTGTTTGACTATTATAAACATTCAAGGTGCATATAATATAGGTTAAAGCCTTTCTCTAAGGCGTATACTTCCTGTGTGCTTAATAAATAATTACGAGTTTACATTAGATTATATAATAATTTGCACGTCAAAGTGATATAGTGTAGATGCACTTTTCTTTCATCTCAACTGAAAAGTGCAACTGGGAGTGCATTTTTGTATATTTTATTTTTTATTTTGATTCATTATGACTGATGATAATTCTATAGATTCCGGTATATATATATATATACTGGTTGGAAACTAATTATATATATATATATAACCATATATATATAACTAATATATATATATATATATATATATATATATATATTAAATTCTTTGGTTTGTTTCCAAAAAAATTGTATATTTTAGAGCTACCACAGATTCACAATTCCAAACTTGTAAACATATATTTCATTTGTGACAAAATTTTTAGAGAGATCTTGTTGCTAAACAACAATGGTGAAATTTGAAAATATAGATGGGCTGGAGATAATTTTCCATGCAGATTACCAATCTAAATGCAATTCTGAGCATAATGGTAAAATTAAAAGAAAAAAATTATCATTTATCTAAAAGCAGCATTGAATAATCAAATTAGATATATAGGGCTGTATCAGGTGGATTTTATCTCTCTTACATTTATTTCTGCTAATTGAAAAGAAGTAAATTGTCACAAGATATTTAAACCTGGAATCACCAATAGTGTGGGAGCAGCAAAAACATTCTTAGCTAATACTAACTAAACCTTAGAAAATTCATTATCTATTTTATTTAAAGATATGTAAGCCATCAAATGCTATTGTAAAGTACTAGTGATGGCTGGCTGAAAACCTTTGTTGCATTTGTTTGTAGCTTACCATTGAGTGGTAAATGTTGCTCTGGCCAATTGAATCATATCTATTCTCAATTTTTTGTCATTATCCAACAAAAATTGAATACCATTAGTGCTTATCTGCAAAAACATTTCTGGATAATCCAATAGTAATTTATTATTTAAAAAAATATAAGAAGAAAATCATCATCCAAGAACATTATGCCAACAAGGAAAAAAATGTCTTACAAGATTAAGAGACAGAAAAGTAAATTGAATCTGAAATTACAATAACATATTTTTATAATAATAAGTAATTAATTATCAATGATCTTTTCTAAAATATGTAAATGATCTATTGATATTTTATTATATGTATTTAAATGTCACTATTTTTATTGTATGATATATATTTCATTCCTTTTGTAATGATAAGAAAAGTAGAGCTCCTCTAACCTAACCTAGAGATATAGGTAGAGGGGGTTTGAACCTCATCCACTCCTCCAGATTACAACCAAGTGACTTACCAAACCTCATGAGAATTAATTCTTTAATGTATGCCCGATGGTCAGGAAGAGATGAGATCCAAAAGGGTAAATTTTAACAGATGACAATCAGGTTTATATATACATAATAACACAGACCATATCGATATGGTTATAATAATAATAAATGAAAGTTTGTTTATTGTTTATATTAACAAAGCAAATTAAATAGTAAATAAAAGTGTTGGAAGTCATTTCCCTTGCAACAGCATATATATATATATATATATATATATATATATATATATATATATATATATATATATATATATATATATATAAAGATCAAATAATTTATGTAGACAATATGTTGGAATTATAAAATGATAATATGCTGAGCCAATAACTGGGTTACTTTAATTTGATGGAGAAAGACAGTGACATATAACTCTAGAGTGTAATTACAAAGTATAGATAACTGGTTAACTAATTAAATATAATTTAGGCCTCATTTAAGTATAGCCCTACTTTAATTCTTAAAAAAATGAATGAGAAACTCCCAACGGACATTTTCCAGATTTACGCAGTAACATTTTGATCATACAGAGACAAGATTTTAATATAACATGAAAAATAAATTATTGTGGTTCTTGGGGATTACATTTGTAAACTTAAAAAGTCAGTCTCAATGCATGATGGCTTCATCTGAGGCTAACTTGAGGCTCGATATCACTCCATCTCTAAAGTGTAATTAGAGAAAAGAAACTCGTTCTCTGTAGTGTGAATCAAACTCAGGAACGAAGTATAATTGCTTGTGCCTAGTTATATATACGATTTTGGGATCCAATCTATCAACTAATTGCAATCCCAGGAAAGCATTACCTCATGAAGAAATGGCAATGGGAACTATGATTATGTGCCAAGACACTCACGAACCAACGAGTAGCACAATATGGTAGAAATGCGGTCAAACTACTGTTAAACATAAAACCTTAACTATGAACATATATAAAATAGTATGATTTCAAAATTTTATGAGGCAGAAGAGTTGATAAATATTTCAAACTTTAATTTATATACAGTTGTACTGTACCCTCTCTTACATATAAAATAATGGTGAACGTTTAATTTATCCTATGTCCTTCAGAAACAGAGATATATAGTAGTAAACCTAAGACTGACATTAAAATGCATGACAACATAATGCAGGTGTGGATTTTTTCTTTTCAATACAAAATAAAATATTTGGCAAGTATAATCGCATATCTTTTATTTCTAACTATAAATTAAAGAAACATTGTGTTATTTTCAAAAAGACTTCATAAAAAGTGCATGTATATAATTGATGAAGAGACTATACTTTGTGGATCTCGAATTCTGCTGCTACAAAATATATAATATTGACAACAACAACAACACGTGACATTTTATGAAAATATACAAAAAATGGTCTAATATTACTATGCAAGTGAGTTAGCTTGGGTTTGATACTTTAGTTTTTATTTTACATATTACTTATTAGCATGAACAATATAAAGGAGTTAAAATTAATTTCCAGATGCAGATATTTAAACTTTTAATTCTATTCATCACAAATGAAGAACAAAGTCAGAAAATAGATAGTCTGAAAATAAGGATTTATAGTACTAAATCATCTGATTATCATTATATTGCACTTCCAATGCACACCAGTGAAGCTATTAATTATGTTACTTCTGGATTAGCACTTTTGTGGCACATTTGCTCCCATATTTATAGTCTGTATCACTCTTCATTTTGTGTTATTGTTAGTGTATGAAAATGTATGCAAATTATTAAACCAGTCCATTTCTTGAAAAATTGAGAGGTAGGAATCTTTTCTGTTGATGGCCTTCGGGTCGTTTGCAATGAAATATGCTTCCTTTATTTTGTGTTTGGCATCATTTCTTTCCAAGAACATGATTTTGGCATTGGTGGGTTCAAATCTGTGATTACATGTTTTTTTTGGTGTTCTAGGAATATCGAACAGCCTTCGTTTTTAGTACACGATACATATGAACATGTGTTGAGCTACTCTAGTGGTGACAGTCCATGTATTTTATCAGATGTATAGATGTAAGTATTTTATTCAGTACTACCCTATATAAATACTTCCAGACTAGTTTCTAGTTATGACTTTCAGCAGTAAGGGACTTATGGATTTTAAACAATGCACCATGACCTTTAGAATTTTAATCCATCTTTTCTCAGCAGTCAATATTTACTTTTTGTTATACAATTTAGCTATTAAGTCAAAATAAAAAAAATTGTTAAATATATGACAATTTGATTTCATAGTTATATAGATCTGAAACCAGTTCAGTTTTTATATTATGGTGTACAACATTTTTCAATAAACTTGAGCAACTTTATCCTTTGGTAAAAATTGGTGTTAGTCCAACAACATATCATATGACAAACAAGATATCACATGATCTTTGCTTATACTGTCTTGCTCTCTAATAGATTAGAAGAAATTTTTATTAAATAACTTTTTCATCTATATCAAACATGTTAAATGTCTTTTGTGAACTTTTATTTTGCTTCCATTTACTACAACTGAATTTTGTTATTTAACAACGAAACATCACATGATCACAGTTTTCCCTATGTTTTAATACTGTTATGGCAAATTATGTTCTTATAAAATTAAAAAGAAAAAAGGTATGCAAATTTTAACCTTGTATATTGCTTCATATCAATGACAAGTTACAATGTTTTATAATGTTCATTATCCTGTACTTGTTGTAAAATTAATATTATAATATTTATATTGTTAATTTGCTATGATTATCCATTGATTAAATAAAACCATGAATTAATCTCAATTTGATTTAATACTATTAATATCATTTACTTTCTTTATTATTTTTACAATGCTTCATATAATTACAACCCACTATTGACAATTTTGACTGTCCCAGCAATCTTCTTCAGAACTTCTACTCTTTGAAAATATAAGTAGAAGTTCTGAAGAAGATTGTTGGGAGAGTCAAAACTGTCAATAGTGGGTTGTAATTATACGAAGCATTGTAAAAGTAATAAAGAAAATAAATGATATTAATATCATATGGAATTGACAATGCAATAAGAAAAATAGTCCAATAATAATATAAATGTGAGCATCTAAAAAAATATAAGCCATAAAAGTAGATATTCAGTACTTGACAAAATGGCTTAAAATGATTGGTGGATTAAAATTGCAAAGAATTATGGGCTAACCAAGGCTACTTTTGATCTTTTTGGTACATTGTTAAAATAATATATGGATGTTAAAATTAATATCATAATCATATTAAATTCATATATATGATACTGTTATTATTTTTATTATAATTACAATTTTGTTTTAATTAACGGACATTTTATTTATATTATATATGATACTGTTGTGCACAAAATTATTATTAAAATAGAAATTCATATAACATTATAATACTTGCCAAAAAACAAAATTTTATCAAAATTCTTTCCTAGCCATGGTTTTCATCTATCAACAAATAGACCTTTTTAAATAAAATTTAACTAAACATACAACATATAAATAGCTACATTTTCATTTACCATTGTCAAACTTCCTCCACTCACAACTTTGACGCCATCCATTTCAGATAAATACAGTAATGATTATTACTAATCATTTTCGAAACTAGAGATTGTCTGTAGCACAGATATAAACTTTAAACCTCAGTTAAACATTAGTATATCTGCTTTTTATTTTATTTTACACACACACACACGGATTTATTAACCTTTCTTTTTCCCATGTGTAATATCTTATAGATATAATAAACACATCCATACTTCCCCATTCTTTTTAAATTTTCTTAAATGAATATATAATAAAAGACAAATGCCCCCCAAGATGCATTTCGTGCTGGACCAGCACTCATCATTTGGCCCAGGTCACTAACTCTCATATATATCTTTATTCTATGAAAAAAAATATTTATCTAGAGCAAATTGCTACATTTTCATTTACCATTGTCAAACTTCCTCCACTCATAACTTTGACGCCATCCATTTCAGATAAATACAATAATGATTATTACTAATCATTTTCAAAACTAGAGATTGTCTCTAGCACAGATATAAACTTTAAACCTCAGTTAAAGATTAATATATCTGATTTTTTTATTTTACACATGCACAGAGTTATTAACCTTTCTCTTTCCCATGTGTAATATCTGATAGATATAATAAACACCTCCATAGTCAAAGTTGTGAGTGGAGGAAGTTTGGCAATGGTAAATGAAAATGTAGCAATTTGCTCTAGATAAATACTTTTCATATAATAAAGATATATATGAGAGATAGTGACCTGGGCCAACTGATGAGTGCTGGTTCAGCACGAAATGCATCTTAGGGGTCATTTGTCTTTTATCATATCTTTATTTAAGTGAATTTAAAAAGAATGGGGAAGTATGGAGGTGTTTATTACATCAATAACATATAAATATAAAACAAAATAGCCTTTCCATCATTCACTTCAAAAAATAACTTCCGTTGACATCAAAGAATGTTTCTGAGATTGATGGCCTCAGATTTAGAAAATTTTATCATCAAAGAGAATTGAAAAAAAGAGTAAAATAAACTTTGATAATATATTTTTTTTAATCTGAGACCATCAATATCATGAAGATATTCCCTAGTATTAAAGAAAGTTGGTTTTTGAATTGAATGATGGGAAGACTATTTTTTGTTTTGTATATATATGCTGCACGTTTAATTGAATTTCACTTGAAAAAAATTATTTGTTAATAAATGAAACCTTGGTTGTGATAAAATTTTAGTAAAATTTTCTTTTTGGGATAGTATTGTAATGTTATATGATATTAATTACTATAGCGTTAGGCATTATTTATTATTTAAAATCATTATTATAAAATAAATTTAATGGTTTAATCAATCCTATAGTGAGTTATTTTTTGTTGTCTTTGATTCCTCTAAATATAATAAAAGCGTTTGTCTTGCATTCATCTCCAAATAAATTAAAATCATTCTGGTATATTCACAACAATGTGAAATGACAGTAATTGTTTATCCTGTGCACTTTCTGATTTGTTTTGGTCATATTGATGATAGGTGGAATAATAATATAATATGATTTTACTGTGAAGCAATAATACATTGACTTTTAAACTTGTGTTATATTTTTTCTTTCTTTTTTAAAAAAAAATATTGAAATTAGATCAGAAAAAATTAACTAATCAGTAAAACCTAGTGTAATTTTTTTCTTTTCTTTTTTTTTTTATAAAAAATGAAATTTCATAATAGTATAACTTCCAGATCGTAACATAAGCCTATTTAAACTAATCTTCACCTATTAGATATAAAACTAAGCCAAGAATATTGTATAACTCCGAGGCAGTTAACTAGATAAAAACTAAAATAACATCAGACTCTAAATTAACGTTTAAACTAAATTACTAAGCTTTTTATTGTGTAACTTGAACTAAATAGAAGATTTTAGTGTTTAAAGTAAGAGAGTATTTTTTTTAAGAATATTGTAAAGTTCAGAGAAAGATTAAATAAAAGATATTTTAAATCTATCAGATAAAAAAAATAAAAATAAGTGTCAACAATTAAGAATTAAAGATATAAATTCAAATTAATAATTAATATTTTCAATTTTATTTTATTTGTGCATCGTTATTTCAACTTTGAAAAAGTTTAGCCTGCTTTTCTGCACTGGAAAGTAGTTATGGTATTGTGGAATTAGGATGACACGAATAAAAAACCAAAAAGAAAGTAATATAAATAATGTGAGCACCATCAGATACTTGTCTATTTTAAATAAATTTTGAAATAGTCAAATGATTCTTTTAGAAATGGCTTTGTAAGCGTTGGTAGCCAAGAGGTCAGCGCAGCAGCCTTGCAAGCAAGCAGTTGCTTGCAGACAGTAGACCCAGGTTCGCTTTCCAGCCAATGCTTTGACATATGAAAATAATAATAATAATAATAATAATAATAATAATAATAATAATAATAATAATAATAATAATAATAATAATAATAATAATAATAATAATAATAATAATAATAATAATAATAATAATAATAATAATTATTATTATTATTCTGAAACTGGTGCATTTTATGCTATATTGAAAAGTGACAAGAAAAACATTATGCCAATTAATGGTTTTACTGCATTTAAGAACTTTAAAAGTCATTTTCCCAAACGGAATTATAATTTGAGGTTAGATCCATAAAGGTCAACTTAGTTTTTTATTTTATTTTGAAAACCTTTCTTAATACAAGTTATCAAAAATAAAGTTTGTTCACACCATGTTTTTCCTAGCCTAAACCATGATAGTTCTATAGACAAAAGGTTCTCAACCATTGGAAAAATTCTTCTTATTATAATTATTTCAAAAAGCATGTTGGAAACATATAATAATTATATTGATAATAATTGTTTTGATTATGTTAGATTTATTGGTCTTAAAATTGCTATTATTTTGCATTTATACTAATTTTTTTGAGTGATTTTTCTGTTTGTAATAACTTTGGCTTTAGGTTCTAAATTGTTATAATTGATAGATGCTTACTATATGCTCCTGAGACCTTTTTTGATTTAAGACAATCAAGAGAAAATTCAGGTATATCAACAACCACTGTTTATTAAGGATACCTCATAAATTATCCTTAATAAAAAAATTTGAATATTCTTACATCTATAATAGCTTATTCTTAAATGTTTGATCATAAAACTATATCCTAAGAAGTTTCTCATCACAATCATAATAATGCATAGGAGCTATAATTAATGTTTTATTATTAATTAAGTTAACATTTAAATTAATATATAATACAAAAATGCTTTTCCACTTCAAATTATTTTTATGGTCTATTTTCTTGCGAATTTGGAAACTAGCAATTTACAAAAGTCAAAACCAGAAACTTTTGAATTTCTTTGGTTTGAAATATCTTCCTAATTATTTCAGAGGCATTTGTAGCACTTTTAGATATATATGCAGCCACATAAAGTGTAATAATCTCACCCATACCACTGCAATCACTAGTCTTTAAAATTAGAATATGATTTTTATTTTAATACCCAATAACTTTCTTTAACCATACAGTTTCCTCATTTTAAAATTCACATATAACTAATCAACTACCCAATCTAACACTAACCTATTAAACCAGTTTAAATTTAACAGCACAGCTCTTATTCTAATTAATTTTCTGCTACTTCTATATAATTATCTTTGAATCTGATTATATATATATATATATATATATATATATATCTATCAGAACTATTATTCATTATATATATATATATATATATATATATATAATGAATAATAGTTCTGTAGAGTAATTTTAACTACACCACTCAAACAAGTTAGGGACTGATTTCTATCCACCTTTAACATATTGTGAAGTGATATAATAATAAACATATGAACACCCCACATATTTATTTAAAGTTACATCATCATCATTATCAACCATTATCAATCCACTGCAGGATGAAGGTCTCTCCAAGTTTAATCCATCTTCTCCGATCTTTAGCTTCTCTTCTCCACATCACCCCTGCACACTTTCTTATTTCATCCATCCATCTCACATGTGGTCTCTTTCTGGGTCTTTTACAATCTCTTGGAATCCAGTTTAAAATTTCAATTGTCCATCTATTATCATCTCTTCTAACAATATGTCCAGCCCAACTCCACTTCAATCTTTTAATTTTTTCAATGAGGTCAGTAACACCTGTTTGTTCTCTTACCCATACATTGCATTTACGATCTCTTCTTGTTACTCCCAACATACATCTCTCCATACGTCTTTGAGTGGTCTGAAGTCTCTGAATTGCTCTTCTATTAAGTGTCCAAGTCTCAGATCCATAAGTAAGAACTGGTAAAACACATTTGTTAAAAACCTTCCTTTTCAAACACATAGGCATATTTCCTTTTAGTATCAAGTTATTTCTACCAAAAGCACTCCAACCAAGTTTAATTCTATGATTAATTTCCTCCATTATGTTTCCATCTGTATTAATAATCTGACCAAGGTATTTGTAACTGTTAACTTCTTCTAATTCTTCATAATCAATCTTTATTTTCATATTTTGAGCAAATCGATTAAACATTACTTTAGTCTTTTTAACATTTATCTTTAGTCCAACGTTCCTACTTTCATCTGATAATTCCTGCAACATTTTCTGCAGATCTGAAGCATTATTTGCAAAAACAACTACATCATCTGCAAAATCTAAATGACTTAAATAATCACCATTTACTTTCACTCCTTTAGTTTCCCATTTTAATCCACAAAATACTTCATGCAGCACTGCTGTAAAAAGTTTTGGAGATATGGAGTCACCTTGTCTTACACCTTTCTCAATGTTGACTTTCTCAGTGTCATTATGTAATCTAATTGTTGCTGTTGCATTTTTATAAATATTCTTTAAAATATGACAATATCCTGAATCTATACCTTGATGATCTAATGCTTTAATCACTGAAGAAATGTTTATAGAATCAAATGCCTTTTCATAATCTACAAATCCTAAGCATAATGGCAACTCATATTCATTTGTCCTTTCTATAACTTCTCTCAATACCTGTATATGATCTACTGTACTAAAACCACTTTTAAATCCAGCTTGTTCTCTTGGTTGGTGGAAATCCAATGTTCTCTGTAGACGAGTAGTAATTATCTTGGTAAAAATTTTATATAAAACTGATAAAAGGCTGATAGGTCTGTAATTACTAATATCTTCTTTATCACCTTTTTTAAATATTAATATTATTACTGCATTCTTCCAATCATCCGGTACATCTTTATCATTTAGACATTTGGTATATATCTTTGCTAAAAAATTTTCTATTTCTTCACCTGCTTCTTTTAATATATCAATTAAAATTCCATCATTACCTGGAGCCTTTCCTTTCTTCATACATTTAATTGCATGTCTCACTTCTTCATTTAAAATTCTGGGAAATTTGGAAGATGTAATAGATATAGGAGGTACTTGTTCTTTATTACTATATAATTCTTGATAAAAATCTTCTACCAATTTCATGATGTCATCTCTCCTTTTAGTAATAATTCCATCTTTTTTTCTTATTGCAGATATAAATTCCCTACCAATACCAAAATGTTGTTTTACATTCTTAAGACTTTTATTTTCTTCTACAGCTTTCCTTGCTAGTTCACAGTTATACTTTCTTATATCATTTTCAACTCTTTTCCGCACCATTTTACAAAATTCAAGATATTCAATTCTTTTTAATGCATCATTTTTGTATATCTTCATATTCCTTCTTTTCTTCATAAATTCTCTAGTCTCAGTAGAAATTTTATTGGTCAATTGCTGTTTCTTTCTACCAGCTATCTTTGTTGCAGTTTTCAAAAGTGTATCAGTTATTTTCATATTAATTTCATTCAAATCTGAATCATGTTCAAAATCTACTAATACTTGAAACCGATTTGTAAGTTCTAATTTAAATTCATTAGAATGTTTCTGAAGATTAGGAATATCAACTGTAAATATTGTTTTTCTTAATAATTTTTGTCTCTCTAGTTTTACATTAACACGTATCTTACACCTTACTAATTGATGATCACTTCCTGTATTAAATTTATTAAAAACATTACAATCTTGAAATATGTATTTCCTGTTAGTCAAAATATAATCCAATTCTGCTGTACCTTCATTTGGATGCTTCCATGTCCATTTCCTTTTAACATTTTTCTCAAAAAAAGAATTCATAATATAAAGTTTTTCTTTTTCTGCAAACTCTACAAGTCTATGTTACATACATCAGCCAAAATTTTGGCCTAAAAAAATTTTTGTTTGATTTTTAGTGCATTAGTTTTAAAATTAAATAAATGATTTTTTTTTTAAAAAATACTTTTATAATATATCATTTTTTTTATTTTTTATTTTTTCTATATCTGATAACATCATATGAAATTGTTTTAATTTTTTTTGGTTTTACAAGGCTAGTTGTTTACAAAAACATGTTTTACAAATACCCAAACCAAAATAAAATTAAGATTTCATCGTTCTTTTTTTTTCTTTTTTTTTAATTAACTGCAAATGTTCTTAAAATTTCTTTCTCAAATTAAACAAAAATATTTTCTTTAAAAAAAGAAGCAACATCTATAGCACATGATTAAAACCTTACCAAACTAATTTGAGGGCAGTTTGCAGTGTGGCCCACTGGCACTGTTATACTGGACAATCCTGAAAGATCATATCGTTATCAAAACTTAACACATACAAAATTTCAAGATGACTTGTGTGGAACTCGTTTAAACATCACCTTCCCCCTGTTGTATTCTATTCGGCTACTGCATCTTCCTGATGAAAGCAATTAATCAATAAAAATAACTAATCAAATGACTTTATTGCTTAACGTTCATAAGAGGTGTGAGTACCAAAAGTACGAGCAGTAGAATTGATCCGAGGACCTTAGATCCATAGTCCGAAACTCTACATCCGCATTAAACTACAACAGAACAAATCAATATTGCATTTCTTTAGAATGTGTCTGCATTAGTCAGTGCAATATAAATGGCAAGTGGCTCCCTCATACAACCCATAATTAAGTTCACCTAAAAATACTTTATAGGAACTCGGTTACCATTCATTTGTTTTCGAAGGTTGTATGTAACTTGTTTATACTGAATGTTTCATATACATCATTAGAGGAGTTTGAACTCAGGATTTTTCAGTCTATTCATCCTCCACTCCATCTCAAGTAACCAATACCCATAACCACACACATGCAAAAACAATGCACGATCTCCAATATACATATTTTGTGCTGGTTCTGAATGAAATATGTGGTGGCGCTCACATATTTTTCTTACATGTGTGTGGTCATGTGTATCAGTTGCTTGAGATAGAGTTGAAAATAAATAGATTGAAAAATCCTGAGTTCAAATTCCTCTATTTATATATATATTCATTTGTTTTACATTTCCTACCCAAGAAAGATGTTATTTTATATTAGTAGTTTTTATAGTATCTTCTTCAGAAAGTGATACACAACAATTGGTCTTATGACCTTGCGATCTTATTTTCAAAATTTTAGAAAATATCTTCAGGTGATTTTTTAATGCTTTTAAGCCTATAAAGAGTCCATATCTCATTTTTACCTAAAATACTGGATTTAATGCAATTTTAAGGGACTTGAACTCAAACTTTCAAGCTCTGTACATCTATTCAATCTATCTTATATGACCATATACATATAAAAAAGATAAATGATCTCCAATATATGTATTTTATGCTAAACCAGCACTCATCAGTTGGTCCCGATAACCATCTCCAATACATCTTTACAATCAATGCTTAGTTAATATTAAGATAGCATATTAAACTTTAATGGACAAGCTTCAATCTTCTCCACTCTTCAGCCATCCATTCATCGAAAATCTGAGAATGGAATGTACAAAGTTCTTATTGAAGTCAATATTGTTGTCATACCCATGTTGACAAGGCAATCTAACCTCTCACACATGGGACTTTAATATGTCATTTAATTATACGGAATAGGGATGGGTAATACAGGCTAAGTAAAATAACATCTGCATACGTAACTTATTTAGTTGCAGTAATAAATACCCTGTCTTTTAACTTATTAAACAGTAGTTGCATCTGGAGCCTTTGTTGCTTGGAATATCCAAAGCATTCGAATTACAACTTCACGTATTTTAGAATTGCTTCCGTGAATCGTGTGATTCATAAATAATAAATTTTAGAGTGCTTTAATATTCAAATATAAAATAGTAATACGTTTTACTACAATTAGTTCCACAAATATGATCAAATTTTCATTATTAAATGGACAAGTTGTTTGTTTTTTTTATTCAAAACTAAACGAATGCTTCCGACTCACAAACCAAACTAAACTTTTAATTAAATAATTCTTTTTTTTGTTTTGTTTATTTTTTTTTTTTTTAAATCGCTAGCAAGTTTTTGTCTATAAAAGGATGATCAATAAGATGGAAACAATATTTATAAAATGACCCATTAAATATAGCATGTGTAATTAAGAAAATCATTTTTTCCAAATCAGTCTATCAGATGCGACATTTCAGTGAAACTCGATATGTAATAAACTCTCATAAGAAATATAAAAAAAAAAGTTTTAATAAAAAAATCTGCTTAACAAAAAAGAATTAATCAAAACAGACATGGAAAGTTAAAGATGTCAAAACACTTCAATCTAACATGAAAATAATTTGACAGAGATTTCAAAACTTAGTTCTTCATTATTAGTTATCATTAACATTGGAACGCATTGTTAATTTTGATTGAAAGAAAACTAAAAACACATTGATAGCGGTATTTTTCTTTAAATTCAAAATATATATAAATATTAATAGCAAGAATTATACTATCACAATCTTTTGTGAACTTTAAGCAATGGAAATATAATATTTTATTATATCCAAACTTTAAAAAATAGCTGACAAACATGTTTTGACTGTTTATCAGGTTTCTTCAGAGCTCCTTCCATTATTTAATATATATAGGAATACGTTTGTATAATATTTCACGTTTCTATTCAATGATAATTTAGTCCCATGCTGTTAAGCTGATAATTTAGCCCTATGGAGTTAACCACAATGAAAATGTGGTAAACTTAAGAGCTAATCGGAACATGTGCTGTCACTTTCAGTGCATGATTATATTGTGATCATCCAACCAAGAAGTCATTCTATTATTTTCTTTTTATTAGAGGTTGTTTACAATATATACTATCTATAACTTTCATAATATAATATGTACCCAGCCTATGTAAAGGCTATCTTTTTTTTAATTGGTTGGTTTAACAATATTTTTTTAAAGATTTAATGTGGGATTCGAACTCAGTCCACGACCCACAATTCTCAGTGCCATCTCATATTACTGGCCCACCTGATCACACACATGTAAAAAAGATAAATAATCACCAATAGATGTATTTTATGCTAAACTAGCACTCATCAGTTGGTCCAGATCAGATCACCAATAGATGTGTTTTGTGCTAAACCAGCACTCATCAGTTGGTACAGATTATCTAATCTGGACCAACTGATGAGTGCTGGTTTAGCATGAAATATGTCTATTGATGATTATTTATCTTTTCAACATGTGTGTGATTAGGTGGTCAGCAGTGTAAGATAGCACTGAGAGTTGTGAGTCATGTGAAAGTCTGAGTTTGAATACCACATATATTGCATATGTAAATGCAGGTGTTAAGACTGTACAATGTATTAAAGATTTAATATAAATTAAACCAAAGATTTTAATATTGTAGAAATAACATGAGAAATGTAACTGGCCAGAAAAGCCAGCTACATTATAAAAGAGATGTGAGAAATGTAAGTAACCTGAAATACCAATTTTGCAACTATTAATGTCAGAATTAGCATGAACTATGCGATATCAAACTACACAGCTTCAATTATATCCTAACCAAAACTAAATGAAAATATGGTCCCATAGCATCTATTTTTCCCACTCACTAAATACCACATTCCAAACATGAATTTATGCACCATAATCATATTTATTTTGCTATTTAAATACTATACCTACTCAGTTTCATATTGTAGTTAAAAGCACATGTTCTGATTTTTTCCCCAGCATTTTTTATTAATGGTGGAATTACTTCATTTACAGAAATGTAATAAAAATTACATGTTTCTTAAATATAAAGGGTGGAATTACTTCTTTTGCACTGAAACAGTATTATTTGCCTATCATCCTGTTTTGCCTACTATGTACCATAGTAGTAGTATTTTCCTTATTCAAAACTCTCAGTCCACATATATAACCTTATAATAATTTATTTTATTATGTAAAGGCGTAAATTTATGTGTATGTGTGTATATTTGTATGCATGTGCACATCTAATATATTAATGTCTGTATGTGTATAGTCATAACATATATGCAGTTATAATTTTAAAATTAATGATTTAAAGTGGGTTGATGTGTAGAAGTTCACCTATACATATATATGCAAAGAAAACTGTAATGTGATAGATTTAGTGAACATCACAACTTTTCTGAATTATTTCTAAGTTATATCTTTTAAGTTATTACATTTATAAATTTGTTTGTATTTGCATACAAATATTAAATCCAGGGGTAACTGTCTTACACATACAGCAGAATGTTGACAACTTAAATCTTTTTTAAAAATAGAGAAGCAGGATCATCAATTTCCTAGAAATATCTCTCATTAAATTGTAAACTGGAGACCGAAAATTAAAAATAAAGTTAAAAAAACACGAAGATAAAATAATTAACCTGGCATTGCTTGTCAGTAACTGTAGCTGCATCCTTTGTCTTTGTTAAAATTTATTAAGCTATTAAAACTTAAAATTTAAAATTAAAAGTTGTAAACAATTTAATGGCTTGTGAAAAGGGGGGTGAAACAATTAATATAAAAAACCCAGTTTTAAGTGAAAGGCTAACTCTCATCATATTTTTAAATCAATCATATCTAGGCACTATGCCCAGTTTCATGATAGAAAACCATTGGATAAAGGGCAAACTGTTTCCATCTTCCTCTTTGGAAATTGGTCTAGGATGGGGAAGAAGTTCAAGATGAACAGCCTGCCATGAGGACACTGGAGACATGCCAGCCCAGTAGAAAAAGCCAGTGCCAGACACCATGAAAATGCCTCAGCTAGAAGATTATCAGTAAACTTATCTTCCCACAGAGCTCTATAAAATTAAATCTAAAATTAAATTGATTCATAATTCTAAAGCTACCTAAATGTTGAACATTCGTAAGTAATAACTTGTAATAACTATTAACAAGTAAATTCTGTAACGTTTAATTTAATAATAATATTCGTAAGCGTCTTGCCTGCTTAATGAATATTTATAATTGATAATTTTATTAACATAATAACTATAATCAGTCATTATTATATATCTGTCTCTTGCTAATCTGCAGTCATGTCTATTTTCTATTTTATATGTTGTTAATTTATTAATTTACATTATTCCTTCATTCAGAGTGGAGTTTGATAATATTAATGATTTTGGAGAGATGATTAGATGCTCTCACATAGCTAATATATGCTGCTTTTAGCACACCTATAAATCTCCAATCTGAAAATCTACTTTTTTATATGTTAGTTAAGCTACTATGTTTTGGCTTAGTATAATTCAGGTTTGTATATTAAATAACTATTTAGTTAAATAAGAGTGAGAATGATATTTTAAAGTATATTATAAACTTAATTAAGTCTCAAATATGCTTTACTCTTCCTTAGTTTATTCTTATAAACTATATGGATTACTTGATAAGCTAGATCACTTATAATTACTCCCTTTTAGCATGACTTGAGTATGCTAATTTATGAACCAGCATATGGTAGTTTCACCGATGAAAACTATAGATAAGTCCTTCAATAATTTTAATGTGTGATATTTTAGAAAGTATTATGAATGTGTCTTTATAAAGCACAAGATGCAATATACACCTTGCTATATGTATTTTCTTATTGAAATGGGCTTTGCTGTAAGGGCCACCCCATTATTCTTAGTTCAAGACAGCTTTCTTTTAGAACTGGTACATGAGGGTTCAGAGTGTTATTTAAGCTGCTCCAGTCATATGGGTCCATGGGAACCAATTACTTGATACTGTATCCCATAAGTAATTACACACTCAGGCTGCATCTCTTATTATTTTATTTAGTGCCATAGTCTCAGAAGTCATGCTACAAATTGCCAGTTCACCCTCCATAATATTTGTTCAGCATTGATTTGAAGCTCCAATCTAGTTTACATAATGCAATCTGCATAATGAGCACACTTACTGCTCATTATTTAATATTAATATATTAAGTATATCTGTTAGCCATTATTCTCATAGGATTTGCATATTAGCAAACCTCATAGGCATGGCATACCATAATTAAGGCATGATAAGACCTTAGGTTGTTAACGTTGTAATAAACTCTTTTTTAAATTGTAGTGTGTCAGATGTGATTCTGTTCTCAACTTTCTCATCATTGTTACACATGTGTGTGCCATTCAATGCACTTATGTTTTTTTTTAATCTATATTTAATAATTAAAATAAATTCTAATCAATAGGTTGTGTGTCATTCACAGTCCATTCCAAATCTTAGTTAAATTTATTAATATATGCATTATCTAGCCAGCCATAGATATGTGTGTTTTGTTAAACTACCCTTTGCTACTGCTGGCACATGGATTAAGAAACTGAGTGTGGCCTCATATATGTCATTCATAGGGTAGTAATTCATGGAGCATTAATGAAGAAGCTCAGGTGCAATCAGATTCGAGGTCTCAACCCCTCATCTAGATCAGCCTTGGTATAATTTGCCAAAACTCTGGATTTTGTTTAAGTGAATGTACAAATATGACTGTTACAGCATAAAATGCTTATAATATAAATTACAATTTAATTAGGTATTGGTATTTATTATTATTTTTTAATGCTGTCAAATTTATCATTTTTGTAATTTGTTAAAGCAACAAATTAAAAAAAAGTTATTTGTTAAAGTAACCAATTAAACAGAATTATGGACAAACAATCATTCAAGCAACAAACAAAATAGAGATAATAATACAAACAACAAATATTATTAAATGGCATTGTAATAAGCACCACTGAGTATGATTACAAAAAGTAAAACAATCATTTTAATAACTATCCTCTTTAACACATTTCATAAAGAAACTATGATGATAAAGGCAGTAGTTACCATGTTCACCAATTGCTCTGTGGCAAAGAGTTAAAATATTTTGGTTATTATTGTATTATTCGGCTAAAATTATCTAGATACCCATTTACTGACCAGTAATGAATTGTTAGCTATTTTAAAGAAAACAGAAATCTTATGCCTCTTGCAGATACTTTTATTCTGCTGCTTTCAATCAAAAGTTCATAGGTATTCAAACACCAGATCATAGACATTCCAGGTGAATGTGCTAACTCAGAAACACAAACATCTGTATTAGTTACATGTAATATAGCATGACAATATTGGAAAAGAGCATTAATAATTACATTATAAGATTAACACTTCAGTAATTTTATTCCTCCACTGTATGAATTATAATATTTAAGTTCAAAACCTTTCCCTTAGCCTGAAACATACTTTTTGATATGTCTTCAAATGGTTTGAAAATGTGAAGATATGAACAGCAGAAGCTAGTAACTTTCAGTCATAAATACCTTTTACATTTTGTGTATCACAAATGTGGATATTGGGTCTTATCTGGAGTGCACTTCTCTTAACATGGCATGTTTTTTAAAAGAAAAAAATCTTTATATATTTTTTTAATCAGATACGTTTGATAAAAATAGCTAGGTGATAAATTATTAATTAGTATTATGTACTAAAAATAATACAAACTCTAGAAGGATTTAATGTATGGAATTTTATTACATCAAAAACATGTGGCAGAGCTGGGCCATGATCCATGAACTTTATCCTCCATACCAAACTCTGTAGTGCTATTAATAATCAAATGCATATCTCTTAGGGATTATAATCATTTAAAGCAGCAGAAATGACAAGAGCTGGGCCACAAACATGAACCTGAAGATCCAAAACCAATCAATTGTCTACTGTACCCAATTCCTTCTGATTTAATAGTAATATAGTGAGTTATTGTTTAGGAATTTAAATAAAATTTCAGCAGAAATGACAGAGATGTTATTCATGGATCTTGAGGCTCAAAGTCCATCATTCTGTCACTGTGATAAATGTGTAGTACTACTGATTAGTGATTGGTTTATTTCTTGGAAGATCATAAAAAAGTTTAAGCAAATGAAATGATCAATGAGTTTTAATAACCTTCATCTTTTGTAACTTTGGTACTGAACCATGTCATGGATAGTAGTATAATCTAATTATCTGATCTGACTTCACATTCTGAACTGAGTTTAATACATTTTAAGACTTAATCTATTTTAAGATTTACCTCCTCCATTTCTTAGGAAACAGTGATGTTAGGTTTAAATATTCATTACTCCATCTTCAGCATTTTCCTACATAAATTTCAATATGTCTCTTCATTACTATCATCTGCACTCAGCTATGAATATGAAGTCCAGGAACTTCGAAAGCGCTCAGTGCAGATAAACATATAATTTTACAATATTAAACTTCTCTAACCTAAGCATGTTAGCGGAATTATTGATACTAGATAAATAAAGTAATCAACAAAGCAAGTCATATATAGCATGACATTGCTTTTATAAGCTTGTATTTACAAATATGGCTGCAGAAAGGAGTTTGCTATTAACTGAAAGGAGACCCTTTGATTCCTCTTGGAGGCCTTAAAGGAACCGGGCAGGGCAAATTCCTAATGTCCACTCCATACGTTCTTGTCATTGCAGCTGTTATTACTATGTGATTATTCATATAGTATACGAACATGGATGGGCTGCTCACCAACATGCATTACCCAGCGTGGTGAGTTTATTGGCTTTTTACCTCTGAGTTTAAGATCAAGAAACACCATGGTCTTTCTTCTCAGTGCCTGATAAGGCAGAATGAATGTTTGTGTAAATGATAAATATTTTTCCAATACATATATACAATTATGACAGACAAAAATAAAGCATGGCCCTTATTCCCAGGAGGCTGTAAAGTCACCAACCAAGGCAGCGGTTGGTGGCCGAAGGCAGAGGGTGCTAAGAATCCCCTGATTGAGGACCCAGGCTGCCATTTGATGATGACTTTTTATTTAGGTACTTACAACTGCAGATCTCTTTCAAGTGAAGGAAGATTGCAAGAATTAGAAGAAAACTGTCTTATATTAAATGGGACATTATTGGACTTTGTGAAGTTAGAAGAAAAGGAGAAGAAACAATTGATTTAAAAAGTGGACATATACTCTATTATAAAGGCACACATATTGGAAATACAAGTGGAGTAGGATTCATTATAAATAAAAAGTGGAAGAACAATATTGTGGAGATTGATGGTGTATCGGACAGAGTGGCAAGATTAGTTATACAACTTAATAGCAGATACCAAATGCAGATAATTCAGGTTTATGCCCCAACAAGTTCTCATAGTGATGAAGTAGTAGAAGATTTTTATATGGATGTACAAAAGGCTTTTGATCAGAGTAAACAACATTTTAAAATTGTTATGGGAGACTTTAATGCTAGAATTGGTAGACAAATGAAAGATGAAATTGCTGTAGGTAACTTTGGTTATGGTAATAGAAATGAGAGAGGACATAGACTTGTGGAGTTTGCAGAAAAAAAAAACTTTATATTATGAATACATTTTTTGAGCAAAATGTTAAAAGGAAATGGACATGGAAGCATCCAAATGAAGGTACAGCAGAATTGGATTATATTTTGACTAACAGAAAATACATATTTCAAGATTGTAATGTTCTTAATAAATTTAACACAGGAAGTGATCATCGATTAGTAAGGTGTAAGTTACGTGTTAATGTAAAACTAGAGAGACAAAAATTATTAAGAAAAACAATATTTACAGTTGATATTCCTAATCTTCAGAAACATTCTAATAAATTTAAATTAGAACTTACAAATAGGTTTCAAGTGTTAGGAGATTTTGAACATGATTCAGATTTGAATGAAATTAATATGAAAATAGCTGATACACTTTTAAAAACTGCAACAAATATAGCTGGTAGAAAAAAGCAGCAATTGACTAATAAAATTTCTACTGAGACTAGAGAATTTATGAAGAAAAGAAGGAATATGAAGATATACAAAAATGATGTATTAAAAAGAATTGAATATCTCGAATTTTGTAAAATGGTACGGAAAAGAGTTGAAAATGATATAAGAAAGTATAACTGTGAAATAGCAAGGAAAGCTGTAGAAGAAAATAAAAGTCTCAAAAATGTTAAACAACATTTTGGTATTGGTAGGAAATTTATATCTGCAATAAGAAAAAAAGATGGAATTATTACTAAAAAGAGAGATGACATCATGAAATTGGTAGAAGATTTTTAACAAGAATTATATAGTAATAAAGAACAAGTACCTTCTATATCTATTACATCTTCCGAATTGCCCAGAATTTTAAATAAAGAAGTGAGACATGCAATTAAGTGTATGAAGAAAGGAAAGGCTCCAGGAAGTGATGGAATTATAATTGATATATTAAAAGAAGCATGTGAAGAAATAGAAACAATTTTAGCAAAGTCATATACCAAATGTCTAAATGATAAAGATGTACCAGAAGATTGGAAGAATGCAGTAATAATATTAATATTTAAAAAAGGTGATAAAGAAGATATTAGAAATTACAGACCTATCAGCCTTTTATCAGTTTTATATAAAATTTTTACCAAGATAATTACAACTCGTCTACAGAGAACTTTGGATTTCCACCAACCAAGAGAACAAGCTGGATTTAAAAATGGTTTTAGTACAATAGATCATATCCAGGTATTGAGAGAAGTCATAGAAAGGACAAACGAATAGAGTTGTCATTATGTTTTGGATTTGTAGATTATGAAAAGGCATTCGATTCTATACATATTTCTTCAGTGATTAAAGCATTGGATCATCAAGGTATAGATCCAGGATATTGTCATATTTTAAAGAATATTTATAAAAATGCAACAGCAACAATTAGATTACATAATGATACTGGAAAAATCAACATTGAGAAAGGTGTAAGACAAGGTGACACTGGAAAAATCAACATTGAGAAAGGTGTAAGACAAGGTGACTCCATATCTCCAAAACTCTTTACAACAGTGCTGCAAGAAGTATTTTGTGGATTAAAATGGGAAACTAAAGGAGTGAAAGTAAATGGAGAGTATTTAAGTCATTTAGATTTCGCAGATGATGTAGTTGTTTTTGCAAATAATGCTTCAGAGCTGCAGGAAATGTTGCAGGACTTAGCAGATGAAAGTAGAAAAATAGGACTAAAGATAAATGTTAAAAAGACTAAAGTAATGTTTAATTGATTTGCTCAAAATATGAAAATAAAGATTGATTATGAAGAATTAGAAGAAGTTCACAGTTACAAATACCTTGGTCAGATTATTAATACAGATGGAAACATAATGGAGGAAATTAATCATAGAATTAAACTTGGTTGGAGTGCTTTTGGTAGAAATAACTTGATACTAAAAGGAAATATGCCTATGGGTTTGAAAAGGATGATTTTTAACAAATGTGTTTTGCCAGTTCTTACTTATGGATCTGAGACTTGGACACTTAATAGAAGAGCAATACAGAGACTTCAGACCACTCAAAGGAGTATGAAGAGATGTATGTTGGGAGTAACAAGAAGAGATCGAAAACACAATGTATGGGTAAGACAACAAACAGGTGTTACTGACCTTATTGAAAAAATTAAAAGATTGAAATGGAGTTGGGCTGGACATATTGCTAGAAGAGATGATAATAGATGGACAATTGAAATTTTAAACTGGATTCCAAGAGATTGTAAAAGACCCAGAAAGAGGCCACATGTGAGATGGATGGATGAAATAAGAAAATGTGCAGGGGTGTTGTGGAGAAGAGAAGCTAAAGATCGGAGAAGATGAATTAAACTTGGAGAGACCTTCATCCTGCAGTGGATTGATAATGGTTGATGATGATGATTTACAAATATGTAATATAGAGAGCATACCAATAAATCAAACAAGTTCTTAATTCATAAGGGTGGTAAGAGAAAATATTTAAAATCTTTATCCAGCATGTTCCTATCCCCAGACCAATAAATAAAATAAAGAAGTCTTAAGAAATAAAACAGCCCTAAATAGCCTACTGTCAAAAAATGATCTTATCTCCATCTTTCACGAAAATCAGTGAAAGAAAAGCCATGCATGGTATAATGCAGTAATAATGTGCCAGACCATAAAAAATAAAAACCTCGGATATATTTTAATTCTGGAATTTCTGACATTTGAACTTTTTTACGAATTTCTAAGCAATAAATCCATTAATTTTTTTAGTTAAAAAGATTTCTCTCATAAAGGCTCAAGTACCAATTAGTGAATATATTTTTATATTGTTTTTTTTTTTCATATGTCAAATGCATTGACTGGGAAGTGAACACAGGCCAGCTAAAGCTTGGAAGGCAGCTATGCTAACCGCTAGGCCACCGACGCCTGACATTTTCATATTGTTTTGCACTGCTATCTAGCTAGATGCACATTTTTATTAATGAACCTTATCTCTTTTTACAATTCATTAGAAACTAAAATAAATTTGAAGCTGGAAATTTCTCAGCAAAAAATATAAGTCAGTATAGTCTGATTCAAACCCCATATTATGGTCATAAATATCTTGTTGTACAAATTTAACCATGATCAGGCAGCTGCTAAAAAATCTAAAGTTGCTTGAAATTACTCAGCTGGTAGACTGTACACTTTTTTATGTAAGACTATAAATTGCTACTAAACCAAAGTTAACCCTCATATCATGGGCATGATAGTTTATATACAAGTTATTACACTTTGGTGCATATAGTATAATGTTGGCATTATATATATGGAGTCTAATAGTTAGAGAAAATATGCAAAATCAATATTATATTGCTAAGCTTATAAGAGATGACATAAAAAATGGAGATACATTATTACAGAATGAAACAAAAGTTTTAAAAAATTTAATAACAGACTGTGAATGGTGGTATGTGATAGTTAGCTGAGAGATTGATAAATGTTTTAGGTAATGGGATTTTTAAGCATGTTTTGACCAAATTCAAACCTTGGATCATGGACATAAATCATGAATGTACAATTTAATTACACCTTGACATCTTTAATACTGATATTATAATGGTAACATTATATAGGTATTGTCTGATAAACATCATGTGACTGCCATTTCATATGCTTACACACACTGTTAACAAAAGTATCAAACTTTCCATACAATAATTCCACCAAGTGCAAGCTTTTGTAATCAAAGAATTCATAAATCTTCCTGTGTCCATTGACTTTACAAAGACTTGCACTTGGTGGCACTACTGTATGGAGAGTTTGGTACTCCTATTATCTAATAGTTTGAGAAAATGTATAAAGATAAAGCTATACAGTTATCCAAAAGAGAAAAGGACATGAAAATTAGAATAACAAAATCACAAATTAAAATAAAGGAGTCAAGCATTGATGGTCGAGAGGTCTGATGGCTGCTTTACAGGAAGTTGTCCCAGGTTTGTGGATTCGCTTTCTGGCTGATGCTATGACTGGAAAAAAAATAAAGGAAAGAACATAATGATATAATATTGCACTACAAAAGTTTAGGTACATTGTCAAGGTGGTGTAGTATATTTTATAAGCTAATTAACTTGTAGATTTGAGTATTAAATAAAAGATAATTGACCAAAAAGTATGTGAAGGGTCTGAGTTTCGGAAATGGTTATTATTAACTTTGGATAATGACACACAATTATATAGGATTGAAGTTTTCTGAAGAACAAACTGCAGTATTGAAGTACATATTATTATTTACACATGTATGTATATCTGTCTATATTTAAAGGTATTAAAACGTGTTCATCCATTAGTTAAGCTAATTGAAAGATTTTTAAATTATTTGTATAGGTTGAAAAATTTAAATCAAAATTTTGTCATTATGATTAAATTGGGTGGAATTGGTAGATATATAATAATATAATAATTAAATTCAATGTTTATAATCATGTAATAAAATGATAAAAGTTGTAAAACTTTAAAATGAAGATCAGTTCTTCAGTTACTAAATAAAAATACTATTTATGCATTCCTAATAAATACCTTAAACCCAAATTTATATGAATTAAATATTACTGAAATTACTGAATAGAAAAGAATTAGATACTAAGATTTTTTTTTAAGATAATGGTTTTATTTTTATTTTATTACTCAATTTATGTAATCTTTAATATTTGAACTTCAATTTTACAGATGTAAATGTTATTTAAACATAAGGAATTTACACCCTAAGCACATACCTGTAATGTTGTTATAATAGTTCAACAATGTCTTGTTGACTACCTATGATACTTTCAAATCAAAGCACAAAATAGAGATTTTTGAAAAGAGAAGAGCGGTCATCTTAGGACTCTCAAACTAAGACACTTTCGATTAGCCTATATAACTAAATTTTGGTTTAAAGGATAAAATAATCACTCTTATCTTTTCAAAAAAGTCTCTGTCCTGTACTCTGGTTTAAGAGTATTTTCAGTATTCAACAAAACATTGGTGAGCTATTATCACAATCATTACAGCATATGTGAAAAAGAGTGTAAATTTCTTGTCTAAATTACATACGATTTCTGTACTCGTAAATAAAATTGAATATTACATAGATACAAATGTTGTAAATTTAAAGTTAGAAAATAAAATATAATTTCAATTTAAGTTTTTTTTAATTTCTAAATTTTATAATTAAATGAGTCATTAAAGTAAACTGTTTTCTTTTTAAAAAATAAAGATGAGTCACTGGTAAGCAAATAGACTTATACTTTGAAACAATAGATATAAAAATATTTTAAATAAATTGCACAATATTTTTTTATACAACTGCAATAATTTTATATATAATAATAGAGAAAGGCTTTTTTGTGGTGGCCTAGTGGTTAGCATAGCTGCCTTCCAAGCAGCTGGCTCGGGTTCGCTTCCTGGTCAACGCTTTGACATATGAAAAAAATATTTATTTTCATCTTTTTCTATATGATGGAATTATTTTAAAGCATCAAGTTATATTACATATATAGTGACATCTATCATATATATATAGAACCAATTGTAACAATAGTACAATATGTTATAAAATGTGTTTTTATTTAATGTGCCCTAAAAAAAGAAAAATATTTGTTTTCTTTAATCACAATTGGGGATTTCATTTAGCTTAAAATAAATGAGGTGTCTAGAAATTAATTAATTCAGTCACAAAACTCATGGGAAATAAGATCATGCGATCATTTATCCTGCATGAATTAATGCAGATTGAGTTTCTGACTTTATAAATGTAAAGCCCTCATATTGACTTCAGATTTCACACTTTTTGTTATCATACTTCTTATGAATTCCTGACTACTTTGATTATTTGTCCTGCATAGTTTAAAGCAGTGGTAGAGTACCAAACTCAGGGGCATAAGATCCTAGGTTTGATTCCAGGGCTGACACTTCCAGCACTTAAATTTTTATGAATTCATCAGTAATAAAAACATTTCATTATTTATTTATTTAATATCTTTTTCAAAATAGAAGGTAATTTATGTTTATCATCATATTTGTTGATACAGTGTCTTGAAAATTTTGATGGCCTTTCTGATTAGTGTTTTTGTGGTAAACATTACATCTGGATATGATCTTGGCAATACTTATATTCCCACTCAGAAGAAATCAAAGAGGTCATCAAAGTTGTCATTGGATCACACAGTATCAAGAAATCTAATGGTACATTTAAGTTACTTATCATTTAGAAATATTTCTTTAATCAAATCTATTAATTTTATGTACAGATTATCACAACCCATTTTCACCCAGTAACATCAAAAAAATTATTTGATTGGATTGACATTTAACTTTACTCCGCATTTTGCTTTTAAAATTGCATTTCTTATCCAGCAGATGGCAGTGGCAAACCTGTTGAAATATGAGAGCTATAAAAAGCAAAATGAAAATGGTCAGTAGATTGCAGTTTATGGATAATAAGAGATTAGCCAAAATAGTTTTCAATTGGGTTATGACAAAAGGGCAGGCAACAAAAGATGGGTGAGAAAGATTACAGTATGCAAAAGATTTGGACAAAGAATTTATGTCAGTATAATTATATAAAACATGGGGTGATTATGTTAGGAAAATTGTTGAGTGTTATAATGGTAAAGAATAGGATAGAAGAATATATCTATTAATAAAGAATAGAGAGTTGGAGAGATGAAGAACTAGTATGAAGAGTAAAAAGAGTTTAAATATCTATAGTCATAAACAGAATACTGGGTGCAAGTTAATTTGTGAAGTAGTTTACCATTTAAGCCCAAACATGATTTTTAGTAACAAGGGAATATATACCTAAATGGGAAAAAGTGGGTGATTTAGTCTGCAAGTTGTGGGAAAAAAACATAGAAATTATTAGGTATCTGTTACTTGAATGTAAATGCCTGAAAGCAGAAAGGATACAGGTTTAGGGAAAGATAAGGGGGATTTAGATCTAAAGGCTATAGAGTTGACAAAGATTATGTTGTGGAAATGGGATGAAGCAGGATAGAAAAGAATATGGGAAAATTTAGGGCAGAAAATGAAAAAGGAAAGAAAAGTGGCTAACAGGTTTTTCTGAGCATAGTGACTGAGAGATTCCTGACTCCGAATAAGAAGTCACAGTGCATCACATTGCATCAAAGTAATATTACTGAAGATTACACAGAGGTGAATCCAAATATATATATATATATATATATATATATATATATTTTTTATATATATATATATTTTTTATATATATATATATATATAAAACCATCAGAAACCAGTCAACACTTTGGCAATCCCAGAGATAATAATCAACACTATCAAACAATTGTAAAGGCAACGTCATTTTAACAATAAGAGTGGAATATATATATATATCAAGATTCTTATAGTCAACTTGGATCTAAATTCTGGCTATAAATATTTAAAATGTTGTCAAGTAAAGAATCTGGCTAACTATCAATAAATAGATATCTAAATATTTTTAAATAAAAAGTAAAACAAAAATTGGAAAACATCCAAACCTTCAGCAATTAGTAATCTTAATAAATTGTTGGGAGAGATTTTTAACAAAATATAATAGCTAAATATCTGACATAACAAGTACTTTCTTCAGAACTTCTTTTTTTTTTCAAGTCATAAGAATGTATGTGGTGAGATTTAAAATCGTTATTTTTTTTTCTTTGTTATTTTCTCCTCATTCTCAAATTCTATCGGTGGAGAAATTTTAAAAAATTTTTCATCCAGTAATAGCTTTTATCAAATATTGTTAATTTTCTTTAATTCACACTTTTTACTTATGCTCTTAGGTCTTTTAAAAATCTCTATAGCTTCCTTAACAATCTCTAGTCATATTGTTCAACAATTTCCTAATAGCATTTTATTAAAATTGAGGCCTTGGTTAGTTAATTTAATGTGAGAATAATAGGCTGAGGAATTAGATTTTTCTCTAACTACCAAAATGTGTTCTTCCTTATTTATTCTATGATTGGTCTGTTTAATATATGAGTATTTAAAAAACTCCACATGGAAACTCATGTACACCATGACACTCCAAAAGAATTTTCTCTATAGGGTGTGGAAATACTTCATTAATTTTTTTAAACATAGTATAAATTGTGTGGATATTATTTGTCTTTAAAACATTACCAATTTTATCTGTTACTCCCTCTACAATATTTGATAAAAGCTATTGGAGGATAAAGTATTTTTAAAACTTATCAACCAATAGAGTTTGAGAATGAGGAGAAAATAACAAAAGAAAAAAAAGAAAAACTTTAAGTATTACCACACCCATTCTTATGATTTGAGAAAGAAAATGCTCTGAGGAAAGTATTTGTTATTGTATTGAAATGTCAGCTATGTAGCTATTATATTTTTATTACACAGAAGCTCCCGGAAATAATACTATGAATGTATTATTTATCCATATGAATATTAGAATTAATATATATAAAATCATTTGTGGGTCATATAGTGTATTGGTTTTCTGCATAGAGAAATTATTCTATCCAGCACACAATAAAATATATTTAAAGTTTCTAAAATCTCCAAAAAGATCTAATAATTTTGACCTAATTTAACAAGCTCGTATTACAAATGTTATATATATATATTTAAGTTAGATAGCTGGATTGGAAGATATATGGATATCTGAAAATTTCAGATTTTCTACTTAATAGTTATCCATTAGATAAAGTGCTGGGCTTGTCCTGGTATTTTTAATCTAATGCTTAAATATCCTGGCACCTCACTGAGGAAGCCAATAACAGAAACCAATCTGAGGTTGGTGATTTTCTGCAAAACTTGCTAAGAGTTTATTTGCGAGCTCTATATATAACAATTGTTGTAATATATGTATGGGACTGGAAAAGTGTGATTAATAAGGCATTATAAAACGCCTAGGCATTCTATATGATGCTTGATATTTTTGGGTAAAGTATGAAATTTCATTTTTATTTTAACTTTTTATATACTTTCCTAGATATTGTATAAAATACCTAGGCATTGTAAAGAATGCCAAATAGTTTTCTGGCAAAATATATATAAAAAAAGGCTTTTGTTGAAAAAAAAAAAAAAATGTACAAATATAAAATATATTTTCATATTTAACTTGTATTGTAAAATAATAAAACTAAAAAAACTGACAAAAATAATGTGTGTATGTTTTTGCTATTTTATTAAATAATAAATGGTTACTTATACATTGAATTTCTGCTAATAGGACGGAGTTTCACTTTCTTAATTTCTAGCATGGTATCATTATTATTTTTTACTGAGAAGCCCTCTAGTGAAAAAACATAATACTAAGTGATCACATGACTATGGTAATAATGTGCTGATAAAGATCAAAGATTCCAGGAAAGAAACAACTGCATTTTTACACCATTATTGTTGAAGCACTAAACGTGACAGTTTTTTAAATCATATAAATCTTAAAGAATGTAATAAATTTCTTGGTAATTATCTTTTGACTCTTCATTGCTTAACTGCACAAGGTACACATAAGATTTTCTAACAATTTCCATCATTAATTTTGCAATTCAGTATTAAGTGCTATTTTTAATTTTTATGTCTTGTCTTTGCAACATCAAGTATTATTAATGCATGAATTTTATATTTTGCTGACTAAGAAATGTAATTAAATTTAAATGTTTCACACCCAGAGATCTCACTTTTAGCATTGTATAAAATTCTTAGTGCTGGATTTTGCACTTTTCCAGGAACATTTATATAATTAAAAACCAGTCAATAATTAGACAATCCCAATATCAATAATAATCAACAATTTAAAACTGTAGTCAAGGCAATCTCCTTTTAACAATAAACATGAAATCCCACCTTTATTAATGGTCTGATCATCACCAACTATTGTCAAACCATTGCAGGATGGTCTCTCCAAATTCAATCCATCTTCTCAGATCTTTAGCTTCTCTTCTCTACATCATCCCTGCACTCTTTCTTATTTCATCCATCCATCTCACATGTGGTCTCTTTCTGGGTCTTTTACAATCTCTTGGAATCAAGTTTGAGATTTCACTTGTCCATTATTATCATCTTTTCTAGCAATATGTCCAGCCCAACTACACTTTAATTGTTTAAGTTTTTCAGTGAGGTCAGTAACACCTGTTTGTTCTCTTATCTATATATTGTGTTTTTGATCTCTTCTTGTTACTCCCAATATGCATCTCTCCATAGTCATTTGAATGGTTTGAAGTCTTTCTATTGCTCTTCTATTAAGTATCAAAGTCTCAGATCCATAAGTAAGAACTGGTAAAACACATTTATTAAAAACCTTTCTTTTTCAAATACATACGCATATTTCCTTTTAGTATCAATTTATTGATACTAAAAGTACTCCAACCAATTTTAATTCTATGACTAATTTCATCCATTATGTTTCCATCTGTATTAATAATCTGATCAAGGTATTTGTATCTGTTAACTTTTTCTAACTCATCATAATCAATCTTTATTTTTATATTTTGAGAACATCCATTAAACATTACTTTAGTCTTTTTAACATGTATCTTTAGTCCTACTTTTATCTGATAACTCTTGCAACATTTCCTGCAGCTCTAAAGCATTATTTGCAAAAAACAACTACATCATCTGCAAAATCTAGATGTCTAAAATAATCTCCATTTATTCTCACTCCTCTAACTTCCCATTTTAATCCACAAAAAACTTTTTGCAGCACTGCTGTAAAAAAGTTTGGAGATATGGAGTCACCTTGTCTTACAGTCTTCTCAATGTTGATTTTTCTCATATCATTGTGTAATCTAATTGTTGTTGTTGCATTTTTATAAATATTCTTTAAAATATGACAATATCCTGGATCAATGCTTTAATCACTGAATAAATATTTATAGAATCAAATGCCTTTTCATAATCTACAAATCCAAAGCACAATGGTAACTCATATTCATTTATCCTTTCTACTGTACTAAAACCACTTTTAAATCCAGCTTGTTCTCTTGGTTGGTGGAAATCCAATGTTCTCTGTAGACGAATTGTAATTACCTTGATAAAAATTTTATATAAAACTGATAAAAAGTTGATAGGTGTGTAATTTTTAATATCTTCTTTATTACCGTTTTTAAATATTAATATTAATACTGCATTCTTCCAATCATCTGGTACATCTTTATCATTTAGGCATTTAGAATATAACTTTGCTAAAAAAATTGTATTTCTTCACCTGCTTCTTTTAATATATCAATTATAATTCTATAATTACCTGGAGCCTTTCCTTTTTTCATACATTTAATTGCATGTCTCGCTTCTTCATTTAAAATTCTGGGCAATTTGAAAAATCTAATAGATATAGGGAGATACTTGTTCTTTATTATTATATAATTCTTGATAGAAGTCTTCTACCCATTTCACAGTGTCATCTCTCTTTATAGTAATAATTCCATCTTTTTTTTCTTATTGCAGATATAAATCACCTACCAATACCAAAATGTTGTTTTATACTCTTGAGACTTTTATTCTCTTTTACAGCTTTCCTTGCTAGTTCACAGTTATCCTTTCTTATGTCATTTTCAACTCTTTTCCTATATAAACACTAAAGATTGTTACTTGACTATATAGCCTTGAGCATTATTATACTTAAGTTATTAATATATATATATAATCTAGCAAAAAAAAAATGTCTATATACTCAGAACAGTTAGATAAGCATTTCTTCAGTGTAAATAGTCATCATTATTAGTATTCCAATTATTATTGATCCACTCTCTAATCTCTCTAAGGTTAATTCAGTTTTTCTGAATCACAATCTTTCTACTCCTGATCGTATGCCAACAAACTTTGTTATTTCACTCATCTAAAATCATATATTATCTCCTTTTTGGTCTTTTACAATCTTTTGGGGGTCTATTTATTACTTTGACCATTCAACTATTGTCAACCTATAAAGCAATATGTTCAGCCTAGCTCCATTTTAGTATCTTAATTATTTCAATGATCCGTGTTTTTTCTCTACCTCACATATTTGGTTTTGCACCCCTCCTTATACCTTTTAACATATATCTCTTCATAATTCATTGCACTGTTTGATGTTCCTATATTTTTCTTCAATCTAGTGTCCACGTTTCAGATCCATATTAAAGAACTGCTAAAACATTTATTAGATCTTCTATTTCAAACACAGATATTTCATTTTAATATTATATGTATTAAAAAAAACATCATTCAAATTTAATTCTATGATTTATTTTATCCATTATGCTTCCATCTGTATTAATAGTCTAACCAAAGTTTTTGTAGTTGTTAATTTCTAATAGTCAATACTAGCTAGATATAAATATTATACGTTTCACGACAATTGTATTTTTTTAAAAACTGTTTTGTTTAAAATTTTAATGTATTTTTGTTAATTGACTTTTATATGTCATTAAAAAAACAATAGGGGAAAAAATCATCTTATTAATTTTGCAAATGTGCATTTTAAAACACTATTTTTCTTGAAAATATCTGAAACTTCTCATTAATCAATTTTATAATAAATATAAATTATATATACATATAATCGTGATGATTTAAAATTATAAAATATTTACGAACACAGGATTGGCTGATCTATAAAGAAAATAAAAATATTTAAACCCTTCATCTCAAAGACAAAACAAGATGATTAGACACCCCCCCCCCCCATCCTACCATCGCTTTTTTATATAAACTTTTTCCACTGTGTTTTTTTTTAAAAAATAAAAATCGGATTTTTTTCTCTTCTCTCTCACGGAGAATATTGATTACTATGTCTTCTTAACACACCATTTTCTTAAACGAAAAAAGATGAATTATATATAAGAAAATATCTTTTGAATTATATTGATAACAATAAATAAATTATTTTGTATTTTTGCGTTGTACTGTCATTTAATTCATAAATATTTCCTTATTTCTAGGAACAATTTATTTTATAAATGGCTGATTTTAGTAACAGATGGGTTCGATAGTTTAGCTTCATCTTTCCTTCAAGATCTGTACAGACAGAAATAATCAATAAAAGCCAGATAACTCATCTAATTATAAGGAAAAATGTCAAATCACAAATAGTCATTTGGAAAGGCCATAATTATGCATATATATATTTAAGAAAGTAATAAAACGATTGGAACTCGGGGAGGAGAAAATGACGTTTCAGTTTATATATATTATTCTTGAAATATGATGTATAATTTATTGTTTTATTTAAAATTCAATTTTCGTACTTTTTTTCCAAATTTTAAAATTGTTACGTAAAGAGATGCACTCATATATAATCAAAAATATGTATATAAAAAAATAATTGACACCAAAGTGGAAAAATTTTATATATTATTCGTCATTAAACTTGCCACCCCTCCATGGGAGGCATCGCCTTGATAAAGTGGCAGATGATAGCGCTAAAGATTTGAGGGTGAGTTCCAACTGAGGAAAATATGTTTGATGAATTGAAAAAAAAAAACTATAATGCTCGACCCTTAACTTTGTGCTCAAACGTCACATGTTTTTTTTTTTTTATTAATAGACCTTTTGATAAATACTATTATTAAAGATGTAATAAAATGATAATGAAGTAATTAAATGGTTAATTACACAGGAGTTCATAAAAAGTAGCAGTACCGGAAGTGATAGGATTATGTCACAATCTACAGATCCTGAATTCCAGATTGGACCATCTGACCACTGTATCAAATTAGGCAAGATAAACTGACTTTATTGTACTTATATTAATATTTTGATGATGTGATCTGTTTTCAGACCTTCATAACTATGCAAGGGATTTAGTTGTTTTACGTTCAAAATTTTAGGTTTTTTTTTTTTTAAATTTTGCTATCACTAACTAAGAAAAAGAGATTATCTTTACTAGATGTACAAGTGTTTTACTTTCAATTTTGTTTCACACTTGGTCAATGACAAAGAAAGAATACAAAAATCTCCCTGGACTTGGGAATACTATACCACTATATCATCTGACATTAATTAATTATTTAAAGATACATTATATAGTTGGAGTACAATAAAAAAGACTCTTAGAAGCATTTGAATATGCATATATGGAAACCATGTGATATTGATATTGCAAATATAGCGTTACATGACATTCATTACTTAAAATAGGAACTCAGTCAAACTTATAAATATGGCTTTATTTTATATGTTTTTTATTAACTTTCCATCTGTATGTCCACATTTTTGAAATTTGCTCGGATAAGATTTTTTTTAGTTTTAACAAAATTAATATGTATATTTTTTTTTTAGGTAATGATTTTATATAAACAATACTAGTTGACTAAAAAGTAGAAAAATAAAGTAATCCAACTAAAAGGTAGAAAAAAACTGAATCTCGGTTAATTTGACATTCTTGAAAATATCAGAGATCTTAAGAATCTAGACTCATTATAAAACAATTGATAATTGCAGGAATATTATCGTTTCATAAAAGCATTTGAGGCCTTTTTGATTTTTATAATTTATTTGAGCCGCAAATGCCTTTTTTAAATGGCAATATTCCTACAATTTCCAATTATTTTATAACATGACTAACTCTTAAGATCTCGGCTACATTCCAAGAATGTAAATCAACCAAGATTCATGCCTTTTTTAATTTTTGTTTGGATTACTTTGTTATTTTTTTTTACTTTGTAAACAGCTAGCACAGTTTTCATAAAAGCAATATTTATTTATTTTTATTTTATTATATTTTAGAATGCTATCACAGCAAAAACATAGGATTATAGAGTATCTTTATAGAAAGTCATCTAAGAAAAATAAACTGCAGTGGAATATAATCCCTTATGAATTATTTATATTCCACCAAATCACTTAATTATACATACATACATCAGTTATTTTTAAACAAGTATGGGCAATCCAACTCCAAGAGAAAAAAAGGATAGAAAAACTGTTCTAGATATGAGTCGTATAATGACTATATGAACCAATCTGTGAATTGCAAATACATATAGATCAGGTGTTTTATTTCTTCAAAAAAAAGTTTTCTTTCCAAAATATTTCAACGCCTTGTTTAATTGTAGCCCTGCAATGTATTCTATTCATTGTCATATCCTTCCAATAGAAATAAATCAACACTGAACTCTTTAGAATGTCTTTAAGATAGTATTTATAATGTAAACAGGATCTCTCACTGCCTTTAAAAGCATGCTCAAATTCTACATAAAACAACCACTTAGGAAGTTTTATATGAAAAAAAAACAGGCAAAACTCTCCATACAATAGCGCCATTCAGTGCAAACCAGAATAATTAATTGATGCAAGAAGGTTTGTGCATAAAATCCTTAGCTAGTGCTTACTCATCCAATATCACCAGACTAGTTTCTAGCTTGGGGCTTTCATCAGTGAGACTTGCATTGAATGGTACTGCTGTATGGAGAGTTTTTCCAGTTTTAACAGCTTGAGCAAGCAAACAAAATAGTGATCATGTGATGTTTAGAAGTTTTATATGGTTTATTCATTTTAAATATCCAATGCAATGATGATGTGTTTTACAATTGTGGACTCTGTAGTATTATATCAAGCAAGTTGAAGAACATATTGAATGGTTTTCTAATCTTGCCATTGTATTTTAAAAACTTTATGGAATATCCTTAAATAAAACTTTTATAATGTCATTATATTGCATCAGAATTGTGCCCATGTTCTATCATCATCATCAACCATTATCAATCCACTGCAGGATGAATGTCTCTCCAAGTTCAATCCATCTTTTCCTATCTTTAGCTTCTCTTTTCCACATCACCCCTGCACAATTTTTTATTTCATCCATCCATCTCACATGTGGTTTCTTTCTGAATCTTTTACAATCTCTTGGAATCCAGTTTAAAATTTCAAGTGTCCATCTATTATCATCTCTTCTAACAGTATGTCCAGCCCAACTCCACTTCATTCTTTTAATTCAATGAGGTCAGTAACACTTGTTTGTTCTCTTACCCATACATTGCATTTTCGATCTCTTCTTGTTACTCCCAGCATGCATCTCTCCATACTTTTTTGAGTGGTCTGAAGTCTCTGTATTGCTCTTCTATTAAATATCCAAGTATCAGATCCATAAGTAAAAACTGGCAAAACACATTTATTAAAAACCTTCCTTTTCAAACACATAGGCATATTTCCTTTTAGTATCAAGTTATTTCTACCAAAAGCATTCCAAACAAGTTTAATTCTATGATTAATTTAATCCATTATGTTTCCATCTGTATCAATAATATGACCAAGGTATTTATAACTGTTAACTTATTCTAACTCATCATAATCAATCTTTATTTTCATATTTTGAGAAAATCTATTAAACATTACTTTAGTCTTTTTAACATTTATCTTTAGTTCTACTTTCCTACTTTCATCTGATAACTCCTGCAACATTTCCTGCAGCTCTAAAGCATTATTTGCAAAAACAAGTACATCATCTGCAAAATCTAAATGATTTAAATAATCTCCATTTACTTTCACTCCTTTAGATTCCCATTTTAATCCACAAAATACTTCTTGCACCACTGCTGTAAAAAGTTTTGGAGATATTGAGTCACCCTGTATTATCCCTTTTTCAATGTTGATTTTCCTATTATCATTATGTAATATAATTTTTGCTGTTGCATTTTTATAAATATTCTTTAAAATATGACAATATCCTGGATCTATACCTTGATGATCCAGTGCTTTAATCAATGAAGAAATGTTTATAGAATCAAATGCCCTTTCATAATCCACAAATCCTAAGCATAATGGCAACTCATATTCATTTGTCTTTTCTATAACTTCTCTCAATATCTGGATATGATCTACTGTACTAAAACCACTTTCAAATCCAACTTGTTCTCTTTGTTGGTGGAAATCCAGGGTTTTCTGTAGACGAGTTGTAATTATCTTAGTAAAAATTTTGTATAAAACTGATAAAAGACTGATAGGTCTGTAATTTCTAATATCTTCTTTATCACCATTTTTAAATATCACATGATCACCTTATGCACAGCCTTCTGGCATCCATTGATTACTCTGTTTGGCACAGGGTGGCAATACTGTATGGAGAGTTTTGTCATTTTTAAATATTAATACTGCATTCTTCCAATCATCTGGTACATCTTTATCATTTAGACATTTGTTATTTAACTTTGCTAAAAAAATTCTATTTTTTCACCTGCTTCTTTTAATATATCAATTATAATTCCATCATTAACTGGAGCCTTCCTTCTCTTCATAAATTTAATTGCATGTCTCACTTCCCCATTCAAAATTTTTGGGCAATTCAGAAGATATAATAGGTATAGGAGGCACTTGTTCTTTATTACTATATAATTCTTGATAGAAGTCTTTAACACATTTCATGATGTCATCTCTCTTTTTAGTAATAATGCCATTTTTTTTCTTATTGCAAATATAAATTCCTACCAATACCAAAATGTTGTTTTACCCTCTTTAGACTTTTAATCTGTTCTACAGCACTCGTTGCTAGTTCAAAATTATACTTTCTTATATCATTTTCCACTCTTTGCTGCACCATTTTACAAAATTCATTTGTTGTTTATCCTCATATTCCTTTTTTTCTTCATAATTTCTCTAGTCTAAGTAGAAATTTTATTGGTCAATTGCTGCTTTTTTTTTTACCAGCTATCTTTGTTGCAGTTTTTAAAAGTGTATCAGTTATTTTCATATTAATTTCATTCAAATCTGAATTATGTTCAAAATCTACTAATACTTGAAACCGATTTGTAAGTTCTAATTTAAATTCATTAGAATGTTTCTGAAGATTAGGAATATCAACAGTAAACATTGTTTTTTTAAATAATTTTTGTCTCCCTAGTTTTGCATTAACACATATCTTACATCTTACTAATCGATGATCACTTCCTGTGTTAAATTTATTAAGAACATTACAATCTTGAAATATGTATTTTCTGTTAGTCAAAATATAATCCAATTCTGCTGTACCTTCATTTGGATGCTTCCATGTCCATTTCCTTTTAACATTTTTCTCAAAAAAAGAATTCATTATATAAAGTTTTTCTTTTTCTGCAAACTCCACAAGTTTATGTCCTCTCTCATTTTTATTACCATAACCGAAATTACCTACGACACTTTTATCTTTCATTTATTTACCAATTCTAGCATTAAAGTCTCCCATAACAATTTTAAAATGTTGTTTACTCTGATCAAAAGCATTTTGTACATCTGTATAAAAATATTCTGCTACTTCATCACTATGAGAACTTGTTGGGACATAAACCTGAATTATCTGCATTTGGTATCTGCTATTTTGTAAAACTAATCTTGCCACTCTGTCTGATACACCATCAATCTCCACAGTGTTGTTCTTCCACTTTTTATTTATAATGAATCCTACTCCACTTGCATTTCCAATATTTGTGCTTTATAATAGAGTATATGTCCATTTTTAAATCAATAGTTTCTTCACCTTTTCTTCTAACTTCACAAAGTCCAATAATGTCCCATTTATTATAAGACAGTTCTTCTTCTAACTCGTGCAATCTTCTTTCACTTGAAAGTGATCTGCAGTTGTAAGTACCTAAATAAAATGTCATCATCAAATGGCAGTCTGAGTCCGCAATCAGGGGATTCTTAGCACCCTCCGCCTTCGGCCACCAACCGCTGGCTTGGTTGGTAACTTTACAGCCTCCTGGGAATAAGGGTCATGATTTATTTTTGTCTGTCATGATTGTATATATTGGAAAAAATATTCTTAAACTTGGAGATAAAAAAACCAATAAATTCACAAGCCACCTAATGCATGTTGGTGAGCAGCCCATCCATGTCCGTATACTATATGAATAATCACATAGTAATAACAACTGCAATAACAAGAACATATGAAGTGGACTTTAGGAATTTGCTTTAATACGATATAATAAATTAGGTATAATAACATCTCTGTATGTTTTGATATGAGACATCATTGAATAAAATAAAAATGCAGAAACATAATGAATTTGAAAAAACAATATATTGGGAGTAATAAGAAATGCAAAAGCACATTACTTAAGTTTTAGAACAAATGGATATCCTATACATTAGTTAAAGAGTTAAGAGGCAGAAATGAAGCCTAAATTAAAAGGATGAATAACAGATGTAATTGAAGTCTGTAAATTAAATCATAACATATTATAAAAGAGTTAAAATACAGACATGAAATGAAATCTGAATAGAAGACAAACTTGTAGAAGGGTAATAAGGGAAAGAAGCTCACATTTGAAATTAGATTGAATTTAGAAAATATTTTATTTGATAATGGATATATAATAGTTGTCTTTTAAATACCTTATTGATATTGTCAATATATTATGGCTTCTCACTACAAGAATATTTATTTCCTATAACAGTTATCTGTACTCAACTCTAGAGCCATTTTTTGAAAGTTTGAGGAATCAATGGATCCCAAATAATATAGTGCTACAAAATCCCAATCTCCAGACCAATCAAATTCTACCTTTTGCATATGAGTGGTCATGTGATGTTGCTGATGGCATTAAAATTATTAATATTTTTGTAATATGACACATAAATATTAAAAATGTTAAGGATTAATTAAAGTAAATTAAACAGAAAGAATTGTAATATATATATATGTGTGTGTGTCATATTATTATTATTATTTGTGGGATATTCCATGTAGTGAAAAAGCTCTCAAATCATAAGAATGCTTGTGAGATTTAAAATCGTTTTTATCATTTTCTTTCTCCTCATATTTAAATTCTATTGGTTGAGAAGTTTTAAAATTTATTATTTTTTCCAATAGCTTCTTCCAAACGTTGTTAATCTTTTTTAATTCACACCTTTCATTTATGCTCTTGGGCCTTTTAAAAACCTCTATAGCTTCTTTTAGCAATCTCTGGTCATATTGTTCAATTTTTGCTAATATATTTGTTCTTTCAAAATTGATATCATGATTTGTTAATTTTATATGAGAATAAATAGCTGATGAATTGGATTTTTCTCTCACTGCCAGAATATGTTCTTCCTTTCTAATATTTATTCTACGATTAGTCTGTCCTATATATGTATGTGGACAGACCCTACATGGAATTTCATATACACCATGACGCCAAAGCGATTTTATCTTTAGGAAGTGGAAATATTTCACTATTTTTTTTTATAAGTAGTGTAAACTGTGTGAATATTATATATATATATATTGCCATTATTTTCGTCTATAGACAAATTGTTCATACACCTGATGACTAGTGATAAAAAGCATTTTCAACAAAAATGTGTGCAACTTGACATTTTAATTAATATTAATAGGGAATTTTCTTTTCATTGCATTATATCAAATATCTTTGAAGACAGCAACTCTAAAATTATAAGTAGGAAGCATAGTTGCTTAAGTATTACATAAATGCAGAACCACACTAAATATTGGTAGTATGAATATTCATTTCTTGGTATAACCTACATAGTAAAGTTTATGATGCAAAATCAATTTGATTTTATGATGGTTTTAAAGAAACAGTAATATCATATTTCCAACTGAAAAATTAATTATGTTGTTGCTCTTTGAAAAGCATTTCAATGATTGAAATATACTTTCATCATTATTTTCAACAATACATTTTTTTGAAATTTTATGGGGTTGAATTTTATTCATTCTGTGTGTAGTCTTTGTAGATGCTAGTCTTTTGTTATCGTATACATTAGTGTAAAGTTGTAATTATTTATTAAGCACACTGGAAGTATATATAAAAACTTTTAAGACAGGTTTTAACCTGCATCAAATGCACCTTGAAATTTATAATAGTCAAGCAATATCTGTATTTTGCTGATAGAGGGAGCTCTCCACCCACAACACAAGATAGTGACTTTTATAAAGATAAGAGTGACCATCTTATCCTTAACTTAACTTTCCACTGATATAGGTCAATCTGAAGCATCTTGATTTGGGAGCGTTAAGTTGTTGTTCCCTCTACTGTTTAAGTCCACAATTTTTTATACAAATTAACATTCATGAAATCTTGTGATTTACAATGGGTTAATATACTTACTGTGTACTTAATAAATAATTATAACATTACAATAGTTTATATATTTCCAGTATAAAGATCGTAATATTAACTCATAAACTGCAAGATTTCACAAATGTTAATTTGTACAGAAAATAGTGGACTTTAACAGTAAAGAGACTAACAGCTTCATGCTCCCAAATAAAGATGCTTCAGATTAACCTATATAAGTGAAAACTTAGGTTAGGGATAAGATGGCCATTCTTACCTTTGTAAAAGTTGCTGTCTTGTGTCATTGTTTGAGAGGTCCCTCTATTGGAAAAATAAAGATATTGCTTGACTATTATAACCTTCAAAGTGCATTTGATACGGGTTAAAGCCTGTCTTAAAAGTATTTATTTATAAATTAGTCTAGTTTAAGTTTCTGCAGATAAAAGAAGTATTGAATGCTAAATATGTTGTTTGTTTGTTTTTTGCAAAATATATACAGCAGTAATTTACATTACGATAATAGTAACGTAGAAGCTTCAAAAGTGTTCTCAGTGTCAGGGTTTTCCTGAATGAAAATTATATCACTAATGAAAAACCTCAGCACATGCAATTTCTTTTAATTATTCTATTATACAACTGCAGAGAAGAGTTGGAACTCAGGTGGCAAATACTCGCCTCTGCATAAATATATCATCCCGGATTCTTCTAATCATTATTCTAAAGTGAAGAAATTATTCTTGCTTTAATAAAATTACAATTTTAGTCTATAAATCGTGTATCATGGAGTCATCATGTGAGACCATTTCTATGTTACTGATAATATAAAGAAAAACAAGAACTCAATAGCAGTGAATCATATTGAAATAACAGCATTTTCTGACTTGAAGATTCTGAATTCTGGAACTGATCGTTAATTATATAATTTAGGTTACTCTATCTATTACCGTGGATTGAATTTAAATTTCTATCAGATAAACTTGGACATTTTAGAATTTCTAGGAAGTCAGTTTTCTTTCAAATAATTGGTTTCATCCAATTTAGATAATCATCCAGTTATAGGTTTTTAAATTGGTATCTACTACAGTATGGATAATCCAATTGACTTATGTAATAAATGTGGTATATTAGACACTTGATTATAAAAATAAAAAGTAAAACTAGATTTTATGAAATAGTATTATAATAAAAAAAATAAAAAGAAAATACTTAGAAATATATGGAGTGATTCAACTGCTATCCTCTTTTTTATGGGTAATATCTTTCTTAGATATATTTAACATTTGTACTCTGTGATATATTCTTGAAATATATGAATAAAGACATTTGGAAAAAATAAATGCCCCCAAACAGCATTTTTCGATTAGGATAAGTCATGTTTACATTTAATTAAAAACACAGATACAGTAAACTTTAATTAAGGTTTAATATTTATATCTGGGCTAGGAATGATATGATAACTATTAACCTAATAAAAGGGTAATGAAATAAAATCTTTTGGTCATGTGATTTGTGCTTTTCCCCCCAACCCCGGTCATTTTCTATTATTAATATTTGATTTCTAGAAATATTTGGGTTTTTTTTTTATTGAACATAGTTCTAGAAAATTTGCATGTGTTTATTTTTTAATTTTTGATGGAAATTTTGATTTTTTAACTAATGGTCAAAGTAATTGGAACGATTGGAATGCTAATAATCTGTATTATCTAATTTCATTTAGTGCTTCGTTGGATCAGGGATGGTTTTGGGCCTCCCCTTAGAAACCAAGATGGCGGAAAGCGTTTTGTAAACCAATACCTCATTAATAATAAATGTTAATGACCAGTAGTTAATCAATAATGTATTTATTTAAAGTGGTACCAATGTTGGGAATACAAAATATACTTATTTATAAATTAAATTATATATTTAAATAATTATGAACTGTCTTATATAATTAATTTTCATCAGTAATAACTGATACTTAATTCTTTCCGCGTTTACAACACTAATTAAGTTAATGTATTTAGTCCTACATCAAACCATAAAAAAATCACGTGCAGTGTGCGAGTTTTACTAGAAGAAATTACTTAATTATGTTTATAACTTTTTACTTATATTATGGTTTTATAATTGGGTGTTTATATTACATTAATAAAATGTCTCTATTATAAAACTTTTTTTTTTCTTTAAAGAAAAGTAAGAAGAAGGAGAGTAAAAGATAATCGTAATTTTAGAAGTTAAAAGATGATGACACAGAAATTATCAAACTTGACGAAAAACTGGCCATAATTTGAGAATTGTTAGCTGTAAAATCAATAAAATAATCGATAAAAGAAGATGCTGTTATCAATATTGACAATGGTGTAATAAATGAAAAGGAAGTTTAAAATGGCAGACTTCATTTAGATCTAATAGCTTTAAAACTAAAGATTATATAGTAAATTAGCTATTATTAATAAAATAAATTACTCAAAGTATAATAAATAAATAAATATTATATTGGAAAAAATCAACATATTATTGTAACATTCAGCAAAGGTACTACAGGTTTTTGTAGTCTGTGTAAATTTATTCATTTTTATCTCTCTACAGGAAAAGAATAATTAAATGTTATGTGTGGTGAATTTTATGGTTGTGAAATCTGGACAGTGAGTAAAAAATTAGGAAAGCTTGGAAGCCTTTGAAATATGGTTATAGCGAAGGATGGAAAAAATTAGTTGGATGAATGAAATGACAAATGAAGAAGTCAAAAAAGTAAATGAAAAAAAAAGAGATTAATTGAAAAAATTAAAAATAGAAAGATAAACTAGATTGGCTATATATTAAAAAGAAAGAATAGTTTAATGGAAAGATATCTTGGAAGCAATCGTGAGTGAAAACAAGAAAAAAACATGGAAAAGATTGATCTTGCTGATATAAGGATGGGAATAAATACACAGAACTGAAGACCTGGCTATAAAGAGAGTGGAATGGGAATATGGATGAATTTGTGATGTGACTGATTTCTACATCTGTCTATAGGACATAGTACTATTGACTGACTATGATTCGGTCCTTTAGACAGCAAATAATATCAGTAAATGTGGTCTACTATAAAAATAAAAGTAACACATGACTAACAAAGCCTACTTCTATTTTAGTCCTGACACTTAGTGCAATCTTGTGTAAACAAAAATGGCAGATGATAGCAGTGTTAAGAGATTACCTCAGGCCTATGTGCCACAGAGCTCTATGTTTTTGACTCATCAGCACATTTGCATTATTATCTTGGTGGCAGTACATTTCACTCATATAATAATACTCAATGCACTTTGGCCCTCTGAGATAACATATATGAAATCTTGATTGCAGTTAGTATTTATTAGTACATTGTTGCTCATACATCTTATCAACTACAATCTTTATTATATCTCATTTTTAATACAAAATACATTTTTAAACTATGATAAGACTGCACAAGAAACTTAAGAAGGGCACATTCAACTTTAAGGCCAAGAGATTCCCATCCTGTACTCTAGACTGACAAACGTTGTATACTAGAAACTAGTCTAGAGATAAGTCCTATTATCTGACTACCATTGATTAGATGAATTTACACTAGGTGGCCAAACTAGATGTAGGTTTATCTTTATGTTATTTCTTGTAAAATAAAAAATATCACATTCTATGTAGTCTATTCTCCTCAGACTATTGGTGCATGGTATATATGATTAATCTACTTTAGAAAAGCACTGGTTGGCACAAAGTATGCCAAATATCTGTATGGTTAGTCTTTGTTGAGTTTTTCTTTACATGATTTTTATGATATTCACATTTTAGAAAATCAGTGATGAGAGCAGAGTGTGTTGCATTGGGAGTTTTATTTCTATTTTTCGTGTAATTATTTCATTTCAACAGAATATCATTCATTATCTTAATTAATAGATCAAATCATTTTTTAAAACAAATATTACTAAATTTTAAAAAATGCAACTCCACTAAACTTGTCAGTGAAGCGATTATATGATCATGTGATGACGGAACATCCTAGTAGAGATGAGGGATTAGTAACTGAAAATATATCCTCTCTTTAATTCTGAATTTATCACTTTGCCACTGCATGTAATTACATAGTCCAATGTTCTCCATAAAACATATATGGGCACAAATGACTAAAGTGAACTAATGCTTTTACTTTTAATATAACCTGACAGAGATCACAGACAAAAAAAATTATGGCATAGGTCATAAGTATCTGAGGTATATATTCATTATTATTATTTGTTGAAATGCAAAAATCAATAGATAAAAACACTGCAAATTTGCCTTGGCATTAACGTGAGCTTTGAACATTCCATCATCAGATTTTCAATGATGGCTGAAGAGTTGTGGGTTGGAGTACTTTGAAGCCTGTTCATTAAAGTATGAAGATTGGCTATCTTAATATAAAGCTGAGCACTGGTTGTATATATGTGTGGAGATGGTAATCTGGACCAACTGTTGAGTGCTGGTTTAGTACAAAATATGTATATTAGTGATTATTTATCTTTTCAACATGTGTGTGATCAGGTGGGTCAGCAATATGAGATGACATGGAGAGTTGAGCATTATGTGAAAGTCTGAGTTTGAATCCCTTATATATTTATTACATTTATAGTTCAACTGTAAATTAATTCCTTCTTCTCTGAGCTAACATAATAAACAACCATTAATGAACATGAACACATATGCAGAAAAGTTTAGATTTTTTTAAAGTTCAACCTCTCATTACTTCCTAACATGCTTTTGAATATTACCATAATCCATTAATGTGATATGCATGATATTAAAAGCATGCTAGACAGTAATAAAGCCGAATATGTAACAAAATGCATAATTTTTTTAATTTATTTTTAATTACAATCCACAAATTATTAAACAAGAAAATATAAACAGATATAGAAAAAAATGTCTTCACATAACCATAACATGAATATAGCTAAAAAGTACAACCAAAAATGTCTTTAATTATTCATTATTTTCAATAGATGGTGCTGCAAATCATTTGTAGCAGTCACTACAAACAAAATTGTTGTGCTTGAGGTATAAATATTTTTTCACAAGAACTGCAAAAATGTTTTGATAAGTGAGGGTTATTTTGGATACATAGCACTATCACACATTTTTATAACCAAATTGGCAATTTAATGTTAGTATTATACAAGCATAGCTTGTCTTTGAATCCATTCACACAAAAATATAATAGTATGTTAAGAAAATACCTTGTATACATCAGATCATCCAGGACTTCTACAAGGTTAATAGTGGTTATTGGGAACTCAAATGGTCTCTATATCCTAATTTGTAATGGATTAACTATAATAAATTATTCATCTGTTGTTTTCATTTTGTATAAGCTTTTGATTGGGAATTAATTGTTAACATTATGAAGTGGTAGAATGTAGTTTATCAATACTTTTGCAAAAACAATTTATTTATTTTTATGCATAAACTATTGGTCCTCACTTTTTCTCAGGTTGTAAATAGATATGTTAATTCCACCACTAAAATGTGATAAATTAAAGGTAATAGTAATTCATTGTAGTAATATGATGTGGTGTGATGTACTGTGGCTTCTCCTTAAACGAAGTCAAGAATATCTCAGCAATTATGCCCAGATAAACCTGTTAACCACTTTATTTTCCATTCCCCACTCTACACAAACTATAGAAAACTCTCTATACAGTAGTGCCATCCAGTGCTAGCTGTAGTAATCAATGGATGCAGAAAGATATGTTCTTAAATCCATATCTAGTGCCTACTCACCCAATATCCCAGACTAGTTTCTAGCTTGTAGTTTTTATCGAGGAGCTTTGGATCTGAGAGTACTGCACCTAGATCTAAGAATCTAATGCAACCCTTCAGAAGCCACTTTTTACCTATTTAGTTAACTATAAAGCTAGGAGCTCATAATGAATACACATTAATGTTTTCAATTCAAGCTCATTGATATATATACTCATATAGATCTGAACACAGTTCAATATCCATATATTTTGGTATCCTTGGTTTATCAAAAACCACAGTCACCATCATCCCACAGGCAGGAATGGTATAAAAGCTCCAAAACATCACATGACCACCACTTCCTACTTAAACAAGTTGCTATTAACAGAAGCAAATTGCACTAGGTGGCACTATTGTATGGAGAGTTTACCACTGCTAATAACAGCTTGTGTAAGCATAGGAGATGGTGATCATGTGAGGTTTTGATGCCTTAATTCATTGTACCTAGAGAAAATATTGAAAATATTAAATATAAGTTTTTAAGGCATTCTCAGTGCTAGGACCCTTGCATATTTAATTGGGTATATTCCAAAGTACATTCAATTCAACACATAGATTTTGTGTTCATTACTAAATCCATGCCAATAATGAATCATACTTTTTTAAATTTACATTCTCAGTCATTATGTTGAATGCAAATAATTTGTATCTGTTTGGGATTAAAAATTTGGTAAAATATTGAAAGTTTTGAAAATGTTGATAATAGCATGGATCTATTTTACCTTTGTTATAAATACCTGTATTTGATTTTAAGTTAGTTTTTTTTTTGTTCTTGTTTCACCGTAATAGATAGGACTAATTTTATTCTAATCATTTAATTATGTAAATAATGTGTAGGTGTTCTCATAATTCAATTTTATTTTTACTAATATTGATTATCTAGTTTAATGCAGCTGTTGAATCACAACTTACATTATAAACTTTTTATTATATTTATTTTTATTGGCATAGAATTTATATAAGGAAATACAGTCCATGTTATATTATCAGTAATTTTTATTTCTATTTTATAAAATTATTTATATGCATTATTTTAAATTTCTTTTATTTTGATTCATATGCTTTTAATACTAAAAAGTACAAGAAATTATACTCCTTTATAAAATTTACTATGATTATATAGAACAAAGAATAAATGGTGTTTTTTTATTAATAGTTCACAAAAAACCTGCATAATACAGGGGTGGGAAAATAATGGCCTGAGGGCCACATGTGGCAGACTAAGAGTTTTTATGCAGCCCACTAAGACAATCAGAAAAATCTGCTTTGAACTGAGATTTCCTTCCTGTGTGCGACAGAATATTCATCTTGTATTTGCAACTAGGATGGCCACATCAATACACGTGCAGTGTAGATACAATGTGCAGTGCTTTTCCAGTTGGTCTGGTTAATTTTAATTTTGTCTTTGCATTAGCAAATATATATATTTTCAACTTTATTGAAACCATGAACCCTCTGAAAAAATGTAAAATCGATGAAGAATATCATGTGTTTAATGAAGAATGGACAAACAAATATTACTTTGGTAATACAGAAAATAAAGCAATGTGTTTATTGTCATGAAAAAAAGTGTGACTCTCTGCTAATCTTTGCTTTGACAAATGGCCCCCAATGCGGCCCTCCACCAACCTCTGTGGCTCCTGAGCCAAAATAATTGCCCACCCCTGGCATAATAGATACTTTATGTGGATTGTGTTTAATCCTTTTAATTAGCAATTTGGTAATCTATATAGCTTTTCAATAAACTATACTATTGTGACAAAATATAAGTATTAAACAAATATTTTTTACAATTATTAAATTAATCATAGGTGAGTTGAACACAAACTTTTAAGATCTCTTAGCTATTTACTCTATCTCATATAATCATCAACATTGCAAGAAGCTATTAGCATGCTCCTTATAAACTGTACACATGGCCACACTCAAGATAAATAATCTACAGTATACATTTTTATACTATTATAAATATTTTTTCCAAAGGATTAAAAAAAAAAAAATATCGGGTACACTTATCCATGGAGGATTACAAAGTGTTCAATGTTACAAGGCAAAACAATTATTGACCAGGTTTACAAGGTTCGTATGCTCAGTAACAAATATATCCATAAAAGGGTTGTATAATTTTGCTTAATGTGTATCTATACATGGACGAGCACAGATCTGCACTGCCCAAAAACAATCCATCAAGGGGGCGCAGCAGCCCATCAGAGTGGAAAAGGTGCTGAAAACTTTGACCCTGTACTCTCCTGGCAGGTTTTTCGGGTAGTGTCAATAATTATCACCAGCCTGCACCCATAAATCAGACCCCCAATGACCACCATCATCAACCCCTGTGGAAGAAATGAGGAGTGTAGACCTGTGCCCACAAATATTACAACAAAACTATATTACTGTTACAAAGATGATATTTCTAGCTGGAGTGTCTAGCATCCAATGATATTATCTTGCACACTGAGGTCAATGGAGCTGAAGATCTCCCCTTAATCATTATCAAACTCCTGTGTCTGTAAATGTTCACAATAGCTGTTCAACCCACCAAGCAAAGTCTTTCAGGGTTCAGTGATTTTTATTTGTTGATACTAATTGGCACTGCTTCTTTTGATTGAATTTTAGGTCTTAATTAGTAATCAATGATTCAAGTATAATCTGAAAGTGTGTTATTAAACCTTGAAAAATTTTCAATACTTATTGTGTAAAAGAGTATGAATAATTTGTAGCTTCAATGTCTGTTTAGGTCTAAAACATCATTTGTACTCATTTTTGTCTTTAAATCATTATTTTTAGCTCAGGAATCGCTTCATTCTAATTCTCTGTTGATTTGAATTTTTTTTTTTTTTTTGTGGTCCCCAATCCACCGAAAGGGGCGTAATAACTTTTGTTCTGATCATCAGAGAAACCTGATTTTTATGCAGGGAAATAGCTTAGATTATTTTCTATAGTGTTCCATTCTAAAATTGAGATCAAATTAACATATAAAACTTGTTTAACACTGCTAAAATCTGATGCAAAGATAAATTTCCTAAAACCATTACTGTTAACATATTATATTCCACGTTTTCTATGAGATTTGATGTCCAAATGAATTTCCTATTTATTCTATCAATAAAATTAGGATTTCTAGTGTCTATTCTTTTTAGAATTATTTGGTTTCATTTAAAATTATTTTTAAAAGATTTATAATATTCTAATGATTTTAAGAATTACTTGCGCTAGCTTTTGTCTATTTCTAATGGCATCCATTTGCATAAAACGGAATGATAGATAATTTCAATTATCATTGAATGAAAGCTGTTCCAAAACTTTTTCTAAAGATGAAGAAACACTGAAAACAGATATTCACTTACATTTTGGTAAACTTTTCTTCTATGAATCCAACAATGGACTATGACTTTGGTGAACAAAACAGGGAGACTAAAGCAGTAAAAACAGGAGTCCTATGCTCCCTCTAGTGGACATACTATTATAAATATTGCGTTTATATTTAACATGTATTGTAATAATTTTAAAATAATTAAATTGCTTAAAATGGTATAGATAAATGCATTTATAAACTCATTACTAAAAAAATATATAATTTTAGCCCATTTTGTATCTGTTATTTAGTAATAACTTCCATTCTAATGATTCTGATATTCATTTATTCTGTGTTTTAATATTAAACTCTAGTTTAGAATCTAAATATTAATCACTGACTTTATATTAAAACTTAAAAATGTAAAAAAAATAAAAATTACAAAACTTATCTTTGCTTCTGTGATTAAAAAGAAAGGGTTTTAATAAATGTGTAGTGTTACCAATTTTTATTTATGGATCTGAGACTTGGATATTTAGTAAAAGAGCAATATAGATATTTCAAACCACTTAAAGAAATATGAACAGATGTATGTTAGGAGTAAGAAAAAGAGATCAAAAACGAAATACATTGGTAAGAGAACGAACAAGTGTTATTGACTTTATCGAAAGAATTAAGAGAGTGATGTTTAGTTGAGCCTGACATATTGGTAGAAGAAATGATAATAGATAGACAGTTGAATCTTAAACCGGGTTCCAAGAGATTTTAAAAGACACAGAAGCAGACCACATGTGAGATGAAATAAGAAAGTGTGCTGGTGTTGTGTGAAGTAGACAGGGTAAAGATCAGAGAAGATGGATTGAATTTGGAGAGAACTTGATCCTGCAGTGGATCAGTAATGGTTAAAAACGATGATGTTGAAAAAATCAAGCAAGTTTATTATTTAATCAAAATATATAATTTGAATTTGAGATTGAAGACATCTAAACTATATAGGTATATATAAATAAAATAAAATATCTGTTAAAGATTAATTATAATAATAAAGTAATAAAATAATAATGGTATAAATAAATGTGCACATGGACTTCCAATTATTTTCATAATCTTTTTCAATTCGAAAGTATTTAAATGATTTCTGATTAAAAGTTATTAAAATAACTGAAGATACTTTTGTATTTTGTAATAGTTTCTTATAATGATTATTTTTGCCGTTAACACTTTATTGTTATTTATGTGTTATATAATAGTTTCACATATAAATTAAACTAACTATTATTTTAAAGAGTTTAAACTAAAAAGTAAAGTATATGACGACTCACCAGTTTCCACTCTATCCCATTACATTGATACACTTGGAACACATATATGTTGAAAAGACAAATAATCACCAATACACGTATTTTATGCTAAACCAGCAATAATCGGTTGGTCCAGATTATCATCTCCACACAATACGTGTTCAGATATATATTAAGATAGCCAATCTTCATACTTTAATGGGCGTGCTTCAATCCACTCCACACTCCAACTCTTTAACCATCCATCCAATTGAAAATCTGATAATGGAATGCTCAAAGGCCACCCTGAGAGTGAGATTCTCGTCACAACTATGTTGACCTAAAGTCAATCTGACTCCTCATATACAGGACATAATCCATATAATACATATACGAGGGACAGGCAGATAGAATGTAAAGTGGTGGGTCATGCGAAAGTCTGCGCTCATATACTCTATATATTACATATATTGATACAGTTATATAATAAGCCTGTATTTCAGTTACTAAAAAGTAAAATAATGTGTAAAAAAAAAATTTTAATGATTGATTTTGATACTATTGCGCATGTTCAAATTTTATTTTTGAATAAATACCGTTTTTAGGCACGCAATGTTTTTATAATATTTTGCTAAAATCTAATTTCCAAATTTCTATTTTTATACTAATCCTTTTTAAAATAAATTTTCAGTTTTTTAATTTATGTAACCATTTTTAATATAAATGTAAGCCCTGATTAGTCACTTAGAAAGTCATGTGATATTTGTATACGTCACATTTAGCTTAAGACTAGAAAACATTAACGCTTGAATATTTCAAACTACTGTTGCATTGAAACCAACAGCCATAAAATATTATTCAAATCCAATTCTTTTATCAATATATTAAATAAATAAATCAATAACTGTTTTTAAAATATAAATTATCATCATCATCATCAACCATTATCAATCCACTGCAGAATAAAGGTCTCTCCAAGTTCAATCCATCTTCTCTGATCTTATTCATGTGTCAGATAGAGTTCAATGATATTAGTAATATTTAGCCGAGAAAGCTTTAGGTACACAATATAAGTTGCCATGAGTCTGGTACACAGAACTGAAAGTGCACTCACATAAATAATACTAATATCATTGAATTATTGCACTCTGCATAACACACACACATATATATATATATGTGTGTGTGTGTATAATTATCAATATATCTATATTCATTTTTTCATGTATAATTCTGGATAAACCCATCCTTGTATATAGTACTTGAGTATTAGTCTTGCAATATGGTATTAGATGTGCTGCATCTTTTCACATTCATATCAATCCACTGACAACTTTGTAATCTTGTGATCTAACCAAAATAACATGTACATGAATCTTCACAAAATTTGCGAAAAAGTAACATGTACACAGATCTTATACATGATATTTTTACAAGATTTACAAAGTTATCGGCAGGTTGGCATGAATATGAAAAGGCTAAGCATGTCCAATACCATATTGCAGGACTAAAAATAACTTGTTCACACACAAGTAAAACTATATAAAAAGTAAACATATGTATGATTTTGAGGAAGAAATCGAGTAATTAAAAGCATTTTAAACCAAAAATTTGTTATCTTAAAAACTATATTTTCTCAACTCCTGAAAATATATTAAATAAAAGACACCATTATGCAACTCCCAAATGTTACTTTACATACACACAAAACAATGACTAAATTATATATATTTTTTAATAATATTTACAAAAACACATAAAATATACATATACATTACTTAACCTGTAATAAATAACAGGAATTGATCATGTTCAAATAGCCAAATTGAAATTTAATTTTACCACAGAAAATAGAGACCTGAACTGAAAATTTTCCCCTGAAAAGACATGTGATTGCAAAGTGTGTCATGATTTTCCACAAAAATGCTAATAAACATAGTTTTTTTTTTTTTAAAAAAAAATTCTCAACAATAAAGAAATATAAATTAGAATACTTTTATTACTATTTTTTATCCTGGCAGAAAAAATTATTTGATATCATTGAGTATACAAAAAAATCTGTCATCAATTTTGTGTAATTTACACCACATAAATTTTTCCAGGTAGGAATTGAGGTGTTGCCTTGATGTCCCTTGCTGCTGTTTACTTCTCTACTTCGTGGAACTCCATAGTCTTTTGATGGTATGTGTGTGAACCCCACTTTCCAGATTGACAAAATTATATGTATGGTTTATATGAAAATGTTCATAGCCCCCATTACTCAATTCATCACTTTTGTCAATAGCTGTTGTCAGAAAGAAATCTGGATAATAACTGAAATAAATGTCAAAATATCACAGAAAAAAAACATGTTTTGAAAAAGAGAAACAAATTATCACACATTTTCAATATAAATCACCTGATTTATCTTTTTCAATTTGATGACATTGCAAGATTACCATTTATTGTGGATGTGAAAAGGCTCCTATCTCTTCTATGTTGCAGGACTAATACTCAAGTACCCAAATATGTACATTTGTACACAAACACATACAGGCAGATACATATAAATTATTACTTTTTGGGCTAAACCATGTCTTATTTTACACTATTTTTTTTTTAAAAGTTAACCTTGACAATGGTGGATGCTAGTTCATCAAAATATTGGTATGTAATGGAAAATAAAACACGGTTTAGCCCAAAAAGTAATAATTTATCTATATTACACAACGGTAAAAACATTAAATATAATATTATATATATATATAAAATTCAACTTGATATATATTAAATATAGTAATATTATTACAATTCAACTTATTCTGTTAGAAGTACTTTTACTATATTCCTTTAGGACTTTGTCAACTATATAATGATATAACATTGAATAATCAAAATGACCCTATTTTATAACTCCCATAATTCCATTCAATTCTGTCATAATTCTGCTATTTTAATGTCTGAAGATTTTCTTATTTTGATTATTCAACATTATATCATTATATAGTTGATAAAAGTCTAAAAGGAATATAGTCAAAAGTACTTCTACAAGATTAAGTTGAAATTACTGTATTTAATATATATCATGTTGAATTTTACATATATTTTGAAGGAATACAGACATCAAAATTAATATTTTAATATATGTGTGGTTGTTGATGATGATGATATGTGGGTATAATGTTCATTACTTTATCAAACAACTATTACGATTGTGTTTGATAATTTAAACAATAGAAATATGACTAGTACTAATTATTTTCTTCACAATCATCATCATCATCATCAACCATTATCAATCCACTGCAGGATGAAGGTATCTCCAAGTTTAATCCATCTTCTCCGATATTTAGCTTCTCTTTTCCACAACACCCCTGCGCACTTTCTTATTTCATCCATCCATCTCACATGTGGTCTCTTTCTGGGTCTTTTACAATCTCTTGAAATCCAGTTTAAAATTTCAATTGTCCATCTATTATCATTTCTTCTAGCAATATGTCCAGCCCAACTCCATTTGGGAGTAACAAGAAGAGATCGAAAACGCAATGTATGGGTAAGACAACAAACAGGTGTTACTGACCTTATTCTTCACAATACATAGAGGAATATGATGGAAAACTTTGCCTAAAAAAGGGAGTCTTAAATTAAACCAGATTTTGCATTAATTATACAAAGCTAAAATTAAAGCCAAGATTAATTATTGATAGTGACAGTTACATCAAAAGAATAATTTTGAGCATTACATATCTTCAGCACTATAATTGGTTTATTCTTACAGACACTTACAGATAGTGATGAAGAAAGAAATGTCATTATATCTGCTAATTTTTCTAGTTTATGAAAATTCAAATAGTTTTGCATATATGTTATATTCTACTTAAAAAACAGTTATATTTTCATTTATTAACGCATATTGTAAGGTTATAAGGAACTGATCACATGTTATCTATGTAATGAAATTTTGTTATTTTATTGAAAATATTTTCAACTTTGTATGACTAGTTCAAACATTGATTATAGGCATGGGAGATATATGAGTAACATAAAATTATGATACCTATTGAAACTAGTATAGTAACTTTTTATATAAAAGAATTCTAAAAAAAATGGTGAATTATTATATTTTAGATAACTTATAAAATATTTTTAAAAATGAATGATTCATTGTTCAGGAGTTCATATGAAATTTGATCATTGGTACATCCCATAGACCTTGATATTTAGAGACCATCACTTCTCATTGCTTTAAAGTATGCCAGCACAGTTTTAAAAAAAAAAATGTGTACAAAAATTGGTATAAGCTAAGTAACATATCAAATGAACTTTTTCCCTATAAAATTATATTTTCAACCTTTATTCATTTTTATATCTAAACACAAATGTTCGTAATTAAACATAGTCAAATTTTTTCTGTCCTGTCTTTTTCTGCTTTTTTTTTTTGTTTATAAAAGTGGGCATTTTTTAATTTGATAGCTCTCATATTCATTATAAATAATTTGGTGTTTCCTTCAAGAAGTGTCATAGTTTTGCTGATATTTATGACTGTTTTAATGTTATTATAACTTGTATTAACACAGGCAAAACTCTCCATACAATAGTGCCACTCACTGCAAGGCAGAGTAAATAATCCTTAACTAGTGCCTATTCATCCAATATTATCAGGCTAATTTCTAGCTTGCACTAGCATTCTGGCATCCATTGATTACTCTGGCTTGCACTGAGTGGCACTACAATATGGAGAGTTTTCCCTGTTTAATAACAGTTATGAGCAAGCATAAGAAATGGTAATCATGTGATGTTTAGTGGTTTAACTTGTACTAATGTATAGAATTTTTTAATATCGTAAATTCGCTATATTTATTTTATTGATTTTTTAATTGAAAAAAACTCTGAAGAGAGTAATACAATATCTTACATATAGTTGTATATATTGATAATCTCTCTATGTTTCTCAAAGATTTTAAAGAGTGTTTCTTTTTTCTTGATTATGCTAAAATGAAAGTCATGGTGCAACATCATCATCTGCCAAAATTGGCATGATGTTAGAACTTTTTTCAAGTATTTTCTTAATTATAAAGCAAATATATTTTAAAGAATTTGATACATTTATCATAATTTCACCTTTGTTCAATCACATTTTAAAATAAAAAAGAATTCATTTATTTTCTGAAAGAGTATTTACATTAATATCATTGATGATATGTATGTATAAAGTTCAAACATGAATTTCTTAGAATATTTTTTGTTTATAAAATTAAATTAAAAAGAAATTAAAAAGAAGTATTTTGTGGATTAAAATGGGAAACTAAAGGAGTGAAAGTAAATGGAGATTATTTAAGTCATTTAGATTTCGCAGATGATGTAGTTGTTTTTACAAATAATGCTTCAGGGCTGCAGGATATGTTGCAGGAATTATCAGATGAAAGTAGGAAAGTAGGACTAAAGATAAATGTTAAAAAGACTAAAGTAATGTTTAATCAATTTGCTCAAAATATGAAAATAAAGATTGATTATGATGAATTAGAAGAAGTTAACAGTTACAAATACCTTGGTCAGATTATTAATACAGATGGAAACATAATGGAAGAAATTAATCATAGAATTAAACTTGGTTGGAGTGCTTTTGGTAGAAATAACTTGATACTAAAAGGAAATATGCCTATGTGTTTGAAAAGGAAGGTTATTAACAAATGTGTTTTACCAGTTCTTACTTATGGATCTGAGACTTGGACACTTAATAGAAGAGCAATACAGAGACTTCAGACCACTCAAAGAAGTATGGAGAGATGCATGTTGGGAGTAACAAGAAGAGATCTAAAATGCATTGTATGGGTAAGAGAACAAACAGGTGTTACTGACCTCATTGAAAAAATTAAAAGATTGAAGTGGAGTTGGGCTGGACATATTGCTAGATGAGATGATAATAGATGGACAATTGAAATTTTAAACTGGATTCCAAGAGATTGTAAAAGACCCAGAAAGAGACCACATGTGAGATGGATGGATGAAATAAGAAAGTGTGCAAGGGTGATGTGGAGAAAAGAAGCTAAAGATCGAAAAAGATGGATTAAACTTGGAGAGACCTTTATCCTGCAGTGGATTGATAATGGTTGATGATGATGATGATTAGTATAAATAAAGATTTTATTTAGAAGTGAAAAGTTCTGGGAAATGAGTTAAAGTTTATATTTTTTTTAAATATCATCTGGAAAAATGTTGTTGCTACAAAATTATTTTGGGTTAGTGTGTGGACATAAAAAGACAATTAGGGTGAAGAGAAAGAGATTTAATTGGATTTCCAAAAGACGAGGAATAATATTGCTAATGTTTGGAAAGTGGTTTTTTTACATCATTTTAATATAAAAAGAAAAAATCTTTTTTTTATTTGTCTGTCTTTACTGAAAGGAGGCTTTAAAACTGAGTTCTGCATAAGATTAGTTGTTTTTAGTAGGCCTCTTACTAACAAATTTTTCAATTTAAGAAAGAGTGATTTATTTGAGAAAAAATATATTTTTTAAGGTGTAAGGTTAGCAGAGCACATGCTTATTGATTACCATTTAAAAAAAAAGTTTTTCTACTTTTGTGTGAAAGGTTTTGCAGAGTAGTAGAGAAATGATAAATTTAAATATAGAGTAGGGGACTTGAAAAATGAGGAATATGGATTGCATTTGTATCCCACAATGTATATATAATGGTCAGAAAAAAATTAACCTTGCTCTGGTAGAGTGTACCATATGTGATAAGGCTTATTTATTCAAATGCTTAAATAAGATTAGGAAAGATGTAACAGGTATATGGTTACATAGTGTGTAAATGTGATAGAAGATGTGAAATAGTAGTTTTTAAGTGTAGATAGTTTAAAGAGAAAGACAAAAAATGGAGCAAAATGTAATTGAAAAAGATAGAAAATAGTATGATTTTAGTGGAGAAACAAGAGATTAAGATAACAAAATAAGTAATGCAATGGAGATGGTTAGCCAAAAAATAAGTAAGATAGAGAAAGAGGAAAGTAAAATTAAATAGGAATTAGTGAGTAGAAATGATAAGGCAAAACTAGATAAAAAATTCCAGAAGATGAAAGAGAATGTCATGGATGAAGTAAAGAAAGTAAACTATGATTCAGTATTGATATAAGACTCACTAATTATAGGATGTGGAGATGTAATTGCAAGGGAAAACAAAATCAGGTATGTAAGAATATGTTTTCATGGAGCTAGAATTGGGATATTACAGATAAGATAAAGAAACAAGGAGTAGAGATGTTCATGTTATGGTAGGGATAAATAATTTCTTAGAGTCATTGGAGAGAGTAATGGATAAGTACATAGAATTGATTAGTGATTTGAGTAAGATTAAAGGTAGAGTAGGAATAGTTGGATTATTACTAAGATTCTACAATAGCTACATTAGACAGGGCATGTCATATAAATGAGAGATTGAAAAAAAATTGTGACAGAAATAATGTTATATTTGGAATGTGCCAGATTTTTTTGTTAGTAAGAGAGTTATATAGTAAAGATGGATCACACTTAGCAAAATAGGAAGGGAAGTTTTAGGGGGTTTGATTTATAAAGAATATAATTCAGAATACTTATAAAGAGGGGTGGGATTCTACATTGCAGTGCTATCAGAAAGAAGAAGAATGGACTGGATATAAGAAATAAACAAAGGGTAGGTGATTTAGATATAAATGTATATGAGGAAAAGAAATGGGTCTGCAAAATTAATCAAAATCAAGTTAGTTACAAATATATAAAAAAAGAAAAAGTATAAAAAATTATAAAAGAATAGTAAGAAAAGAAGAAATTGAAATTAAATATTTGAATATGCAAGGGAGTAGGAGAATAGAAAAGTGGCTGGAATTAAACAAAGTAATTAAAAATGAAGAGTTTGAGGTATTAGCAGTAGTGGAAAAACATCTAAGAAGAGAAGAAGAACTGACACTGGAAGACTTAGTATGGTAGGAGTATAAATAGAAAAGAAAAAGAAAAAAGTGTTGGTAAGATAGGAGTTACATCAAAAAATAAGTGTATATAGCCAGAGGAGGTAGTCAATTTATAATGGAGTGGAATAAGTAGCATATTTGAATACCTACTAAAGGATATATAGAGCTTCAAAAAAGGGAAGAAAATAATTGTTATAGAGGATGTGAATGGGCATATTGAAAAAACTGATGATGTCTTTAACAAAAATAGACAGTTTTTGAAAAAAATTTCTCAAAGAGTGAATTTGAGCATTGGGAATTTATCATTTATTTATGAGAAACAATACACATAGTCTAGAAATAATATATTCCACACAATAGATTATGTATTAATACAGAAAGAAAGAATAAATAAAGTACTGAAAATTAGTGGGTTTGATAATGAACAGAGAGTAATCATAATACAAATGGTTAGTAATGTGATAAAAAATAATAATAAAAGTAGAAAGGATAGAAAAATGTTGTTGGAGAGTAAATGATAAGAATAAATTAGAAGAATATAAAATAAAAATAGAAGAAACCATGGAGGAGTTTCTTGGGGGTGAATATAGGTATTGGTGTGCTGAAGTACAAAAAGTGGCAAATAGCATTTTAGATGAGAATATTTAGAGAAATAAAAATAATAGAAAAGTGAGAGTTAATAAAAGTGTAAAAGAAAAAAAAAGCATGCAGAGAATATAAATGTGCTATTAAGAACAAAGAAAATGAAAAAGATATCAATATTAAATGGGAAAATCATTTAAAAAAAGAAATTGGTTACAATAGATAATTATATAGAGAGAAAGAAAATAAATAGTAAATTGTTGGAGGATATTAATAAAAGTGAAAGATATTGGAGTAAAAATTTTTGGAAATATATTAAAAGAAGGAATGTAGAGTATAGATACATAGTATTACTAGATGATGAGGGAATAGAGTGTACCAATAGAGAAAAATTAGAGACATTCTTAAGTATATAATGAATATAGAAAAAATGTTAGATGTGAAGGACAGACTGATAACAAACATAAAAACATATAGTAATGGAAATATTAGGTTCACAGAAAATGAATTGAATGGGGCAGGAAAAAAATTAAAAAGTGGAAATCAAATAATTTAGATGGGTGGGTAGCAGAAATTGTGATTAATTTATGAAATAGGACAAAATTAGATGTAGTATCATATTGTAATAAGATGTCACAGAATGAAAAATTTCCAGAATGCTGGAATGACATAAGAATAAAGCTACTATTTAAAAGAAAGGGTAAAAATCATAAAAATTTAAACCAATTATAGACCGATAGCAGTAATGGCAGTTAGGAAATATAGAATCACTTAAAGTTAAAAATGGAATGGAACAAAGACAAAGATGCCCTATGTCACCTATTTTGTTTTCATTATATTTCAGAAAAATGGAGAGCACAATAGAAAGCCTAAAAAGAGGGACAGAGATACCAATAATAGATGGCAAGAGAGTATATACATTATCATGTCTTTTATTTGCTGATATTTTTTGTGCATAGAAAATAGGGAAGATACGAAAGTTATGCTGAAGACATGCATGAGGGAAAAGAGATATGGAATAAATTTAGTGAAGGAAAATCAAAAGTAATGATGATAAATGCTGGGGGGAAAAATTAAGAATTTTTATTAGAGAATATAAAGTTAAATGAGATGAATATGTATAACTATTTATGAATTGTCTTAAGTAATCAGAAAAGTTGCTTGGATGAATCTAAGAAAAAAATTGATACATGAAGCAAAGAATTGGACTGGTAAAGAAATTAACAGTGTTTTTGTATAATAAATATAGTGTAACTAGAATTGTATGGAAAAGAGTGGCAGTATCAGGGTTAATGAGAAGTGAGAAGACATGCATTAGATGCAGGTGTGTAAATGGCAAGAAGGCAATTCAAGGAGAAATGGGATAGTCAAGTTTTTATGTGAGTGATGAAAAAAATGAAAATGTTCAATGGCTTGCAATTTATAGACAATAAGAGAATATCCAAATTAGTATTTAATTGGGTTATAACTAAGGACAGGCAACAAGATGGATGAAAAAGGGTGTACAGTATGCATATGATTTGGATGAAGACATTTTGTCAGTATATGTCTTAGGAGAATTGTTGAGTGATATAGTGACAAGAAATGGGATAGTAGAATAGATGCATTAATAAAAAACAGGGAGTTGGCAAGATGGAGAAATGGTATGGAGCATAAAAGGAGTTTAAATCTATGGAATGAGTTAATTTTATGGAAATAGCAAGGAGAATAGATTATATTTTAAGACTCGAGCAATATCTTTGACAATAAGGGAATATGCAAGTAAATGGAAAAATATGGCTGCTTTAGTCTGCAAGTTATGTAAGAAACATGGAAAATATTAGACATCTGTTAATTAAATATAAATGCTTACAAGTAAAAAGGGTGCAATTAATGAAGTTGTTGGAGAATATATGTAAACAAATTGATTATACAGAAAGTGGTTTCTTGGTTTTTATGCTGGGTTTGGTAAAAGTTAAGGGAAATTTAGATATAAAGGCTATAGAGTTGACAACGATTATATTGTGAAAATGGGATGGAGCAGGTTTAGAAAAAAATATGGAGAAAACAGGGTGGGGAATGGAAAAGGAAGGTAAGGTGGCAACAGGTTTTTTGGGGCATAGTAGCTGATGGAGACTTGACTCTGATAAAGGAGAAGGCACAGTGCATTGCATAAATACATGATATATTTTATTGATTTTTCTTAACTTTTGCTGATATATTTTGTTTTTGTAAAACTAATTTTTTAAAGACATTTCCCCCCTCATTTGTACATTTTTTTAATTTTTATTTTTAAAATTTTGTATATTATTTTAAATTTCACATTAAAATTTATTTAAAAGCTTATATTTTAAGTAAAAATTCATTAGTTTATGAATGTTATTCATGAACAATTTTATTTTCAGAACAACTCCAGCTCCAGGTAATTCCACAAAAGCTGAAAAAAGAAGGAAGGGTGAACTGGAGAAAGAAATATTGGATAAATTATTAGAAACAGGTTTTTACGATAAAAGGCTAAGGCCTAAAGGAGCCGACAGAAATGGAACCGGTAAGTCAATTAAAGTTAATATATTCAAAAACTATATACATATATTTAAAAAGAGTAACAATATATTCTAATTAGTCAAGCATTGTTAGCTGAGAGGTCATCGCAGCTGCCTTGCAAGCAACTAGTAGTTTGCAGATGGTTGTGGGTTCACCTCCCGACCGATGCTATGACATATGGAAATATATATATATTCTAATTATATTAAAAAAGATTTAGTGTTAAATCAATTTACATCCAAAAAGATTATAGTAAATTAAACAACATCCATTGCTCATCTTATTCTCTAGCCAAATAATTGATTAATAAATTCTGATAATACGTATCTTATCGCCATAGTAATACATAAAAAACAGGCAATTATCATGACAAATGTTTACCTCAAATCAGTGTTTTATGGGTGGGAAATCCTAAAAGTCAAATATTAACTCCAAACATTATGTAGACATAACAAACATTTAATTTTTACATCATTTATATATAATACTACTGCAATTGCTCTGAACTGGTATAAAAATAATTCCATGTAAGGTTATCTTATGGTAAATACTTTCAATAAAAATTTAAACTTTTACTGATATCCCTAGTTAAAATTGTTTAATAGATTAACATTTTAGTTGCAACTAGTGTACCAAGATATTAGTTGTAATGAGTACTTAGAAGAAAAAAGGTCATTTTTTCACTCAGTAGAAAACATTTCTGGATTTGTCCAATCTAAATTATTTGCTGACAATGATATTGATAAAAAAATAGATTTATTTTTCTAGTATTTATTTATTTTCTTTTTTCTAAAATTATTAAATATTTATTTCTTTAATAAGTGTGTGACATTTTATATAGCTTTTGTTAAAATATATGTAATTTTAGGAGAAAATTAATTTGCTAACAATTTTAATGATGTCAACCAGGAAATACCTATTATTAATAACTTTATTACTGTTTTGTTATTTTTAAAGTAAAAAATTGATTTGAAATATTTTAAGATTATTTTCATTTTTAAATGTTTTTATATTAACTTACTCTGTCTGTGTTTCTGTAAGGAAATCCATATTTTTTAATTTTTAACAATGAAAAATAAAATTATTCCCATTTAAAACTCAAACTCACATCCTTACATTTCTCAGGAAAAATCTTTAGCAGCTGATCCAATAAAAGCAGTACATCTTTATAGTATAGAATTTTGCTCATATTGATTTAACTTATACTTTATTAATTAAAAATAAATATTTTATACTAAAATCTGAACTATTCTTCTGAAAGAATTATTTAGTAAAAATTTTGTGAAAAAATAATAAACATGTAAAAAAAGATCATTTCCGAAATCAAAATTAAGAAATAGAATTGTATGATGGGATGGAATGCACAGTGGCTTCTCCTTTATCAAAGTCAGGAATCTGTCAGCACAATTCCCACAGAAACCTATTATCCACCTTACCTTCTCCTCCATTCCTACCCCAAATTTTTCCCATATTGTTCTTTATCCTGCTCCACCCCCATTTCCACAACATAATCTTTGTCAGCTCTATGTCCTTTATATCTAAATCCTTCTTATCTTTCTCCAAACCCAGCATAAAATCCAAGAACTCATTTTCTGTACAGTCACTTTGTCTATATTTATTCTCCTGCAACTTCATAATTTGTACCCTTTCTGCTTGCAGGCATTTACATTCAATTAACAGATGTGTAATATTTTCTATGCCTTCCTTACATAACTTGCAGACTAACTTCCCCATATTTTTCCATTTATGTATATATTTCCTTGTTGTAAAGATCCTGTTTGAGCCTTAAACAGTAAACTATTTACTTTGCTATGATCAAATAGTAAATGTCTTGATAAATTAATAGCTAATTATAAATTAAGAGATAATATAAAGTATATAAAAAATGAATTGTACATAAAATTATTAATTTGCTTTTTACAAACAAAACTAAAATGAATATAATATTAAAAATGAATTTATTTTTACTTTTGATTCTGTAATTGACCAATCAAAAGTTTAGAACTTTAATTCACTTGTCCAATAGGCATTTTGAACAAGGAAAAGATTAAAGCATTATTTTTTTTTAAAAAATTCATATTATGTAATAGTAGACTTAGAAAAAAATGGTGACAGGGGAAATGAATATTTCTAAATTGCAGAAAAAGATACTATGTAGAATTTCCAAATGTAATAGCAAAAATAAAAATGTCTTTTACATACCTCATTTCAGTTATGACTATTTGAAAAATCTACCTTAATTATGTTGCTATATTTTGTAATATGTACTTCAATAACATTGATATTTGTCATTTTTAAAATAGCATATGTCAAAAGCAATTCAACTATTATTCACCTACAATAACGATCAAATATAAACTTTTTGTTTTGTTTTGGTCTATCTAGTTGGACTGAATGTTTGCATGTTAATAAACATTGAATTGAATAGAATTATTTATATAATATTGTCAAATTAGAAGAAATTAGCAAAATAAAATATAAATATCAAAAAAAGAGTAATATTCACCAAGTCAGGTAAATGAATAAATTGGTTATAATAGATTGGAAAGAATATATCGATGAAAATAAATGTTTCTCATCTGATCTTTCGTGTCAGCTGCGGGTGGCATGATTTCTAATCAATAACACATTAATATAACGTTCCCAGGCCAGCAATTCTCTATTAATATTGACTTTTTTTTTGTTTGTTTACAAAGTTTACTTTCTTTCGTTTCTGAATTATTTTTCCCAAATAATATTTTTGACGATAGTATTGTACTGGTAAAAAAACCCACCACCTAAACTGCAAGTCGGATCCAAACTCAGGCGGTTCAAACTGAATTCAAACCCAACTCACCAGCTCAGATTAGTAGAAATCTAAATCTATGGCACAGTGCTATGTGCCAAGAAACTAGCTCAATGGTTGGTGAGAATTAGAGACCCCTGAACTGACACTAATATCGGATAATAAATTAACTAAGATAATTTTAAATCGAATCATACGTATATGTTTGGGTTGCAAACACAGACAGCGAGCATTAACATTAAAATAATTATGAATAAATGACTTAAGAAACCAAGTGTGTTTAGAAAATATTTAATAATAATAGTTTGTCTTGTTTGAATTTTAAATAATGATTATATTAATCACCTCTAGCCTTTAATGTAGTTTATAATTATAATAAGAGTGGCGATCCTTATTATATGCCAATGAGTATTACACAATATTTGAAAGTCTATTTGTCTATGCCCCCAACAAGAAAATAAAGGCAGATAAAGGTATTCAGTTGTAAAAGAAATTATTACTCTAATTTTATACGAAAGAATGTGAGATTTATTTTCACATTCGTAACTCCATTCATGAAGAGCAAGATACGTATTTTAGGGCATAACTTTAATCTTTATTGAAAAACTTATTTACTTTGAGAGAACTGAGAATTTGTTTGACCTTAATTGAAATCACTTCATCATAAATTACGAGCATCACAATGGGCTACTGGAACAGAAAGGCAATGGTGCTGATGAATTATGAGCTATAAAATGAAATTGAAAGACAATGGCTGGTCGATGATCTAAGTTCTATGGCTGCTTGCATTTCACAAGTGTTACTGCCCTTTAAGGAGAGATGATTTAAACATAGTATGGCAGCTTGTATTTGACAAGTCTTATGCCCTTTAAGTAGATGGGAACATGGGAAGGCCAGGCCGAGTCGTAACTATGAGCCTTTGGTGTTCCAAATATAATGTGAGCGGAGGAGGAAGTGCTTTCTTCCTCTATAATTAAAATATCAGAAATATCATTACCGACAAGCCTGCGAAATGAACGATAGCCCTATGCCAGCAATGTTGAAGATGATGACTTGATAGTCACTATTTGAATAATAAAACCCAATTTATTATAGAATGCTCTATGTGATGACTTGATCAAATTAATTAAAGTCAAACAAGCTTTTAACTAAAACTATTTTAACGCATTATAAAATTATATTAATCATGCCCCAAATATCGTGCTCTTCCTGAATCTAAATAGCAAGTAACTGAAATTTGAATTAGAATATATTTGATTGATTCCCTTATTGGACTTTTTGCAAAAAAAACATTTTAAGATTATATATGAATAAATACACGTTGTTGAATACGAGAAAATAGCTGGGGCATAGATTAGAAATGGAGCTAATAATTTATTATTAGCCAATTATAAAAATAACAATCATTTCTTTCGACTCGATAATTAATAGAACTGTATAAACCCAGTTCTAATGGGTGAGAATTACTATCAGAATTAAATATTATATTATTTGCATGAGGCAAATGGAACAAAGGGGCTTATCGAGTTGAAGGATTATTGGCATATAATTAAAATAAACAACATTAATAAATCACACGATAAATATATATAATATAGTAAATGAACTTCCAAATAAGAAAGAAGACAGTTAAATTTAAAGACTAGAGAATGAGAGAATTTATATACTTTAAAGTAGCATAAATAAAAGGGTTTACACAGAGTATTACATTTATAGAAGGAAAAGAGCTCTAAAAGGGACTATAAAGTAAAGTTTGGAAACTGGCCAGAAAGTTTAAGGTTCATTATGAAAATATATTACTCATTTCTTCTGGGCTGGATCCTTAGTTTACACATCTGAGTGAGGAAAACATAGGCATGCATTTGGTCGATTACTTGAAGAGTATTTTGATGAATTTTCACAATTTTAGCAGCATGATTGGTCCAGAAAAGATTCAGCAGCTTCATTGAAGACCTTCAGGGGACTTCAGGAACCGTAACCAGATTCCTGATGTTTTAGCCCTTCACCATGATCAAAACACTATTTAAATTTATGATTTTTAAATGCATAGAGTTCACTGCACTTCTCTACAACAAAGATGGCTTCTCCTCTTCAAACATTTCAGAGCTATATATACTGTATTTGATACCTTCGGGCTAGCACTTCTTTCATTATCAATGTTACAAAATTTACTGGTTGCTGTTAGATACATTCCTTCGATAAGGCTTTCAAACTCATTAACTTGAATTCATTTTCTAATTAGAAAATGAATTCTTAAAATCAGAAAAATGATTTTAATTAGGAAATCCTTACACTTTAAATACTTATCTTTTTTTCTAATTAATAAAACTTTAACCATTGTTTTGGAAAGGGAAAATCTGAAAGCTTATTGAAAGAATGTAGCTTTTAATCACTAAAAATTTAACAAATTATTTAAAAGTAAAAACAAGCATTCCCAACGCAATAAAACTTTCGAACAATTATATATATTTAAATATTTACAAATATATACACACAATCCATGCAGTTATAACATATATAAATTCATGAATAATTTTATCATGAATTTATTAATAGAATTGATCAATTTAAACCTGAAACGAATTAATTTTAATACACATTTATAAAATAAGTTTTTCTTTATGGAAATTAGCATGGATTGAACGTATAAAGCCCCATTGCATCGGAAATTTAAGGTTTGAAGTGGGCTTATGGCTAGATGTCATGAAGCTAGTATTGAACTCAGATCCGACTGCTTCAGTATAATAATAGTTGTTTTGTTTTTTTTAAATTTATTGACAAGAGGGTCTTTTTTGGTGTGGGTTCAAATAGTAATTTGTGTTTTTTTTTTTAAATAGTATTACTGTTTTTGTAAAATTGGATTGCTGAAATAAAAGAGAGAATGGGTTTTTTTTGGATGGATCTTTAAATAATAATTGACATTACTTTTATAGGTTTACATTTGATTGCCGACAACAATTATTGGGAGAAGTGTTTTTGTGTGTGTGTGTGTATGTTTAAATAAAAATTAAACCCATTACTTTTATCGGTTTACATTTGATTGACAACTGATTTGACTTCCTTTTGTTTATAAATTATGGTTTGGTTCTACAAATAAATATTTTTGACAATGGGACAATAATAGTTGTTGTTTGTTTAATTTTTATTGACAAGAGGGTGTTTTTTGGTGTAGTTTCAAATAGTAATTTGGTTTACATTTAAATAATAAGTTACAGTTTTACTTTGATTGGTGACACTAATTATCGGGAGAATGTTTTTTTTGTTTATGTAGGATTGTAGACAACAATTATTGGGGAGAAGGGTGGGTTAACCATTTAAAGAATAATAGTTTACATTTCTTTTAGTGGTGGTGTACATTTGATGTTGCTGACAATAATTAGTGAGAGGGGTGGGTGTTTTGGGGTGATGATTAAATACTAATTTACCTTCCTTTTATTTTACATTTGATTGCCGACAACAATTATTGGGAGAAAGGGGTTGTTTTTTTGTGTATGTTTAAATCAAAATTGAAGTTACTTTTATCGGTTACATTTGATTGACAACCCATTTGACTTTCTTTTTTTCGTTTATAAATTATGGTTTTGGTTTCTCCAAAACCTAATATTTTTGACAATGGGACAATAATAGTTGTTGTTTCTTTCATTTTTATTGACAAGAGCAGGTCTTTTTCGGTGTATGTTCAAATAGTAATTTGGGTTATGTTTAAAAAATAATTGCTTTACCTTACTTTTAGTACTTAACATTTGATTGCTGACAACAATTAGGGGGAGGGGTGTTTTTGTGTACGATTAAAGAATAATTGTACATTACTTTTATTTTTGACATTTGACTGCCGACAACAATTATTGGGAGAAAGGATTTCACATTTTATTTTTTGTTTGTGTATATGTTTAAATCAAAAATTGAAGTGACTTTTATCGGTTACCATTTGATTGACAACCGATTTGACTTTCTTTTTTTTTTTAATTTATAAATTATTTGCGTTTTCCCAAATAATATTCGCTTTGATAATGGGACAATAATAGTTGTTGTTTTTTTTAATTTTGATTGACAAGAGTGGGTCTTATGTTCAAATAGTAATTTGGGTTATGTTTAACTAATAATTTACAGTCTTTCTTTGATTGGTTTACATTTGATTGCTGACAACAATTAGTGGGAGGGTTTTTTTCTTTTTTTCTATACGATTAAAGAATAATTAATGACGTTCCTTTGATTTGACCGTCTGATTGCCTATGACAACAATTATTGGGAGAAGAATGGTTTTTTGGTCTATGTTTAAATAAAAATTTTAGTTACTTCTTTTATTTGACATTTGATTGCCGATGACAACAATTATTGGGAGAAGAAGGGATGTACGTTTAAAGTAAAAATTGAAGTTACTTCTTTTATTTTTGACATTTGACGAAGGCCATTTGGAATCCCTCAAACAAGCTTGCCTTTACGAAGTGAACATTTCCATCAGCCACAACGAGACTTACAAATGAAAGTCAAAAGATGTTTTTGGACCTCAAATCTGCATATATTTGCCGCACAATCCAATCTTTTCTTTCAGCAGCAGGATGTTTTGTTTTTTTCCTGCTGTAGAAATATTCCAGCGCCAGTTTCCATGTCTGGCAATTCCCATCTTTTCAAGTTTTTCTGTTGTTGTTTGAATTAGCCATCTTCTTGGTCTCAGAAAATTTCTCGCTAAAACATGACTCAAAGCGTGATCGTTTAAAAATTTTATGCTAACCCACCCTAATGAAAAAATTTAGGAGGTTTATAACTTTATGAGGAACAATCATGACACTGTTTAAATTGTTAAAAGGTAACAGTACATCAATTCGTCTTTAAAAAAAAGGCCCCAATGAAAATGTAAATACTTTTGACACAATCAAATTAACACACCCTCCTACGATATTGTTAGATCAAATACATAACACAGCATTATGATATAGTGTGTGACACAAACAACTACGGCATTTTCCTCTGCTTTTAGCATCGGAAAAAGCCACACCGTTAGCCGCTAAGCCGAGTTAACACTTTTTCTAGATTTTATCGTAGAAAGAAAGACTTAACTCCGAGTTAACACTCTACCTTTTAGCGTAGAAACAAGACTTAACTCTGAGTTAACAATCTTTCTAGGATTTATTTTAGAAAGAATGCTTAAAGGCTTGGGTGCGGCCGTGGAAACGGCATATTTCTAGAAATTTAGCTAGAAATCACGCCACCCGTGGCTGACACAAAGGATCAGATGAGAACCAAATAAATAATACATTGGAAGATAAAATGTTTGAAAAAATAAAAAAACATTATAGGAGTATGAAAAACAAAACATATTTATACATATGTTCTAATAAAAAATGTTTATAGTTGAACCACTAATAATTATAATATATGGAAATATCTAGGAATTAACACTTGTGTTACAGCTAACATTTATGGAGCAACAAAAACATATTTTAAAGAAGGGTTATCATTTAGACCAATTATTAATGGTACTAATTCTTATTTTAATAAAATATCTAAGTGGTTAGAAAATAAAATTTTCAGAAAATATGTTTATACTAATTGTAATTCTCAATTAGAAACCAGTCAACACGTAGACAATCCCAATATATATAACAATCAAGAATTTCAAACTGTTATCAAGGCAACCTCATTTTAGCAATAGAGCTGAAATTCCACCTCCTTTAATGGTCTCATATATTTATAAAGACAACTAAAGATTATTAAAACTAATAAAATATTATCAAATGAAATTAAATAAATAGTGAATAAATATAATAATTATAGATTAGGAATATGGAAAATAGATTCTAATTCGATGTATACAGATATTAATGTAAAAAATTAGAAATTAATAGATAGACAACAAATAAAAATAAGAACTAGTAATTAATGAAATTTATTGCAAAGAAATTACACTTGAATTTAATCAAAAATATTTCATACAAAAATAGTGTTCATGGGAGGGCATTACGTGAAGGGCTGATTAATATATAATATACATAAAGATAGATTAATAAATAAATACATACATATATAGATAGATGGATAAATAGATGGATAGAAACTTCTAGGTAGGTAGGTAGGTAAGTAGGTGGGTAGCAGACAGTCAGTCAGTTAGATAAATCAATATATAGATAGAAAAAAGTGTGTTAGAGATAAAGAAATAGATGGATAGATAAATAGATAGGACTGATAGAAAGACAGGCATGAAGGCATCCAGATTGACCTAAAATCGACAGAAGTCAGTCAGATAGATAGATAATTAGAGGGAATTTTTTTCTGTATATTAAAATAAACATATTGTGGTCCTACATATGAGGGGTCAGGGTTATTTAAAATCAACATGGGTATGACAACAATATTGCCATCAACAATGGCTTTGAGCATTCAACCATCAGATTTTTAATGATATAGATGGCTGAAGAATTGGTAGCTAGAGAAGATTGAAACCTGTCCATTAAAGTTTGAAGATTTGCTATCTTAATATAAACTGAGATATATATGGGAGGGGGTGATGATGATCTGGACTAACTGATGAGAGCTGTTTAAGCATGAAATACTCATATTGGAGATCATCTATTGTTTTCTCATATATGTTTTCATGTGTATCAGTTATATAAAATAAATTGGATAGCTGAAGGAAACTTAAAAGTCTGTGTTCAAATCCCTTCTAATTACATCTAAAGTTTAATATATATATATATATATATATATATATATATATATATATATATATTCAAAAGATGGTGCTTCACCAAAACCACCGAACAAGTGTAAGATTTGTTTACATAAACGAAAAAAGAGTCAGAAATTAACTACCTCTTTCATTTTCTCACCCCCAGATCAGCTGATTTCAAGCTGGTTTGCTCTCCTCAGTGGGGGATAGAGTATAGAAACTAGATCTAAACACTGACTCTCAAGTGTTTATGCAAAACGTTTCTATCAGATTGCAAGCGTGAATTTTTCAGACCGGTAAAGTCTTCAAACTCAGCCTAGTAAGCCAGATATTTATATGGGTCTGATCTCAGTTCAGATGACTCTTTTTTCGTTTATGTAAACAAATCTTACACTTGTTCGGTGGTTTTGGTGAAGCGCCATCTTTTGAACATAAATAACAAGTGATAGCAGGTTACGTGATTAACTTGTTTTTGTTTTTCATAAATGCACCTTTAAAGTTTTCTTGCAATGATATATATTGCAGAGACTTTGATTATATGGTGATTCTGAACTGAGATCAGACCCATATAAATATCTGGCTTGCTAGGCTGAGTTTGAAGACTTTACCGGTCTGAAAAATTCACGCTTGCAATCTGATAGAAACGTTTTGCATAAACACTTGAGAGTCAGTGTTTAGATCTAGTTTCTATACTCTATCCCCCACTGAGGAGAGCAAACCAGCTTGAAATCAGCTGATCTGGGGGTGAGCAAATGAAAGAGGTAGTTAATTTCTGACTCTTTTTTCGTTTATGTAAACAAATCTTACACTTGTTCGGTGGTTTTGGTGAAGCGCCATCTTTTGAACATAAATAACAAGTGATAGCAGGTTACGTGATTAACTTGTTTTTGTTTTATATATATATAATACTTGTAATAGAATATTATAAATAGGTAATGTAAACATTTTAATGTTAAATAACAAAAATACTTCCATTTTTTAAAATAATATGTGGATGATTATCAGTTAATATTTAATAAGACTCAGACAAATAGAATTATTATAGAAGATATTAATAAGTTAGATAAAAATATTAAAAAAAGGAAAATAATATACTAGCATATTTAGATATCATCATCATCAACCATTATCAATCCACTGCAGGATGAAGGTCTCTCCAAGTTTAATCCATCTTCTCCGATCTTTAGCTTCTCTTTTCCACAACCCTGCACATTTTCTTATTTCATCCATCCATCTCACATGTGGTCTCTTTCTGGGTCTTTTAATCTCTTGGAATCCAGTTTAAAATTTCAATTGTCCATCTATTATCATTTCTTCTAGCAATATGTCCAGCCCGATTCCATTTCAATCTTTTATTTTTTTCAATAAGGTCAGTAACACCTGTTTGTTGTCTTACCCATACATTGCATTTTCGATCTCTTCTTGTTACTCCCAACATACATCTATTATCATATATTAACTCACATCTAATATTCTGTTTATTTCTATATATATATTTAAACTGTTTTTACTCTCCATACTATTTCTCCATCTCTCTAACTCCCTATTCTTTATTAATAAATCTATGCTTTTATCCCATTCCTTATTATTATATGTGATGTGATGTGATGTGATGTATTATGGCTTCTCCTTAAACGAAGTCGAGAATATCTCAGCAATTAAGCCCAGATAAACCTGTTAGCCACTTTTTTTTACATTCCCCACTTTAAATTTACCCATAATCTGCTCTATCCCATTTCCACAACATAATTTTTGTCAACTCTATAACCTTTATATCTAAATCCCCCTTATCTTTTCCCAAACCTAGCATAAAAACCAATAATTCACTTTCTGTATAATCACTCTTTTCATATTTATTTTTCCACAACTTCATTATATGTACCCTTTCTGTTTTCAAACATTTACATTCAATTAACAAATGCCTAATATTTTCAATTCCTTCCTTACATAATTTACAAAATAAATCACCCATATTTTTCCATTTACATGTATATTCTTTTGTAGCTAAAGATCCCGTTCGAGCCTTAAACAATAAACTACTTTCCTTACTATTATCATATATTAACTCACACCTAATATTCTGTTTATTTCTATATATATTTAAACTCTTTTTACTCTCCATACTATTTCTCCATCTCTCTAACTCCCTAGTCTTTATTAATAAATTTATTCTTTTATCCCATTCCTTACTACTATAACACTCAATAATCCTCTTAACACAATCATCCCATCTTTTGTACAAATATACTGATATAAATTCTTTATCCAAATCTTTTGCATAGCACATTACCTTTCTCACCCATCTTGTTACCTGCCCTTTACTCATAACCCAATTAAATACTATTTTAGCTATTCTTTTATTATCCATAAACTGCAATCTACCAAACATTTTCATTTTACTTTTTGCATCTCTCATATGAAAACTTGACCATCCCATTTCTCCTTGAATTGCCTCCCTTGCTGTCCATACTTCTCAACAATCCTCTTAACACCATCTAGTGTTTTATAATAAAAGTAAAATAACAATAACAAAAATTAGTATCAATAAAATAGAATAAAACATTCTTATAGCAGCTATTCAATATAACTTTAATGAATTAACAATATAGAGAATAAATAATGTATACATCATACAACTTTATATATACTATCTTATATAATTTTCCATTCATTTTTAATTGACCATTTGTTTCTTATATTTATCTTCTTTTTGGACTGTTAAAGTAATTTAAAGGTTTAATATTTTTGTAGCTTCTATTTTTGTCAATATGTTACATAATGAATGTATAAAGCAGATTTATCATCTTGACTACTGCTTGTATGAACTGTTAATTTTAATAATTTTGATGATAATAATAAAAGTATAACTTGTAATAATAATGTAGTTAAAATTATAAATAGAATTAATAAAATATAACAACTTAATAAACATTAAAATAATAAATAAAAAGGAAAAACATACTTAAGAAATTAAATGTATAGAACATAATGAAAATCCAGATAATTGTATAAATAGAATGTATGAAATTAAACGCATAGATTCTGAAATTAATAGTAGTAAAAGTGATTATTTTGAGAAAACAAAAAAATCAATTTATACATAACATAAATAGGATTAAAAAGTCAACTATTTATACATATTCAATAAAAACAAGACATGTATTTATGAATGACAGCATTAAAATGATTTAATACACTAATAACAAAAGAGAAAGAAAAATCAGACATTAAGTTACAACAAATGAAGAAAATATTACAGAAAAAATAAAAAAGTACATGTTATTCAAAATAAAGGAAATTATTGAAAATTCAAAAATTGACACTTAATAAGGTGGAAATAGAAAGAAGATAAGATGTTAATAATAGTTATATAATAATTCAAAATGATATTTTTTTCAAAACTAATACTTTATAAAAACATTTTATAAGATTAATTAATAACAAGTTTAGAGATTAGAAAATATTAAACTTAAATTGAAAGTATATAGAATTAAAATTTTATATTTAATATGTACACAAATTTAAAAGAAATTTAATAACTAAAATTAAAATAAGCAATAAAAATGGGTACTTGTGAATTTTCAAGTCAACCAAAATGGCCTCCCCTATTTTTAATAAATTCACAATTTTGAGGGCTTATAATTTACCAAAGATGTGTTAGTTGTTAAATTAAAATATAATTAATAAATTGATTATTAAATATAAAAAAAATTCTGATAAATTTGATCAAGAAGTTTTATTTCAATTTTATTTTTTATTTATATTATATGTAAAAATTTAATATTTGCGTTAATATTAGGAATACACACGCTCTTATATAATTTAGAAAGCAAAACTATATATAAATCAAATCAAACCCAATCCATAAATGATAACATTTGTTGGTTCTTCTAACGTTTTTGAAGATATAACCTTCATTTTCAAGAAGTACAAAATCTCCCTATTTTCTGAGGTGAAAATATGCAAAATAGTCAAAATATGGTAATCAGTATGAGAATGTTTAAATTTGCCATTTCTTCAATATGGTGTAAAATTATTCTTTTTTATTCATCACATGTTCATCTGATATGATATAACATGCCTCCTTCACCTTCCTACGCAGTTCATGCTGCTCTTTACACAAAACGCTCAGCCTATCCGGTCTGCACTGATGGCCCACAGCCACAAAGTGCTGTACAAAAATAGAGGTGTGAGATGGGTCCACTAAGACTTTATTATATGCATATACATGCTGGGACAACCTTGTTTGAACAGATGCCCTCGTTTCCCCATAATATGCAGCTGGGCATTTGTTATCACTACACATGATGTTGTAGACCGCTTGCTGTGCATGCACTGGGGAAATATGGTCATTGGTATTGTTTATACTCCTGTTAAGATTAGGCAGCAATTGGAATCACAAACTAAAATCAGAGCAGAAGATTATATTACAACATGGGAAGAGACAAAACACTTGTAACATTGTCATGCTTTGGTTCAATTCTGCTTATTTTTTTGTCAGCAGTTTTTTTGACAAATTGTCATTGTGACAACATTTGTGGTCTTCCTGTCACATAGTATGATGCCAGACTACTACAGAAGTGCAAGAACCTGCCCTCTTGAAAAGTCTGTATTAATGGTCATGATATGATTGCATACTGTTGACATGAATATACTGTAAATATTGTATTTCATCATCATTATCAACCATTATCAATCCACTGCAGGATGAAGGTCTCTTCAAGTTTAATCCATCTTCTCTGATCTTTAGCTTCTCTTCTCCACATCACCCCTGCACACTTTTTTATTTCATCCATCCATCTAACATGTGGTCTCTTTCTGGGTCTTTTACAATCTCTTGGAATCCAGTTTAAAATTTCAATTGTCCATCTATTATCATGTCTTCTAGCAATATGTCCAGCCCAACTCCACTTCAATCTTTTAATTTTTTCAATGATGTCAGTAACACCTGTTTGTTCTCTTACCCATACATTGCGTTTTCCATCTCTTCTTGTTACTCCCAAGATACACCTCTCCATACTTCTTTGAGTGGTCTGAAGTCTCTGTATTGCTCTTCTATTGAGTGTCCAAGTCTCAGATCCATAAGTAAGAACTGGTAAAACACATTTGTTAAAAACCTTCCTTTTCAAACACATAGGCATATTTCCTTTTAGTATCAAGTTATTTCTACCAAAAGCACTCCAACCAAGTTTAATTCTATGATTAATTTCCTCCATTATGTTTCCATCTGTATTAATAATCTGACCAAGGTATTTGTAACTGTTAACTTCTTCTAATTCATCATAATCAATCTTTATTTTCATATTTTGAGCAAACCGATTAAACATCACTTTAGGGTTTTTAACATTTATCTTTAGTCCTACTTTCCTACTTTCATCTGATGACTCCTGCAACATTTCCTGCAGCTCTGAAGCATTATTTGCAAAAACAACTACATCATCTGCGAAATCTAAATGACTTAAATAATCTCCATTTACTTTCACTCCTTTAGTTTCCCATTTTAATCCACAAAATACTTCTTGCCGCACTGCTGTAAAAAGTTTTGGAGATATGGAGTCATTTTGTCTTACACCTTTCTCAATGTTGACTTTCCCAGTATCATTATGTAATCTAATTGTTGCTGTTGCATTTTTATAAATATTCTTTAAAATATGACAATATCCTGGATCTATACCTTGATGTTCCAATGTTTTAATCACTGAAGAAATGTTTATAGAATCAAATGCCTTTTCATAATCTACAAATCCAAAACATAATGACAACTCATATTCATTTGTCCTTTCTATAACTTCTCTCAATACCTGAATATGATCTACTGTACTAAAACCACTTTTAAGTCCAGCTTCTTCTCTTGGTTGGTGGAAATCCAATGTTCTCTGTAGACGAGTTGTAATTATTTTGGTAAAAATTTTATATAAATCTGATAAAAGGCTGATAGGTCTGTAATTTCTAATATCTTCTTTATCACCTTTTTTAAATATTAATATTATTACTGCATTCTTCCAATCATCTGGTACATCTTTATCATTTAGACATTTGGTATGTAACTTTGCTAATTTTTTTTCTGTTTCTTCACCTGCTTCTTTTAATATATCAATTATAATTCCATCATTACCTGGAGCCTTTCCTTTCTTCATACATTTAATTGCATTTCTCACTTCTTCATTTAAAATTCTGGGCAATTCAGAAGATGTAATAGATATAGGAGGTATGAGATCTTTATCACTATATAATTCTTGATAAAACTTTTCTAACAATTTCATGATGTCATCTCTCTTTTTAGTAATAATTCCATCTTTTTTCTTTATTGCAGATATAAATTTCCTACCAATACCAAAATGTTGTTTTACATTCTTAAGACTTTTATTTTCTTCTACAGCTTTTCTTGCTAGTTCATAGTTATATTTTCTTATATCATTTTCAACTCTTTTCCGCACCATTTTACAAAATTCGAGATATTCAATTCTTTTTAGTGCATCATTTTTGTATATCTTCATATTTCTTCTTTTCTTCATTTTACAAAATTCGAGATATTCAATTCTTTTTAGTGCATCATTTTTGTATATCTTCATATTTCTTCTTTTCTTCATAAATTCTCTAGTTTCAGTAGAAATTTTGTTGGTCAATTGCTGCTTTTTTCTACCAGCTATCTTTGTTGCAGTTTTTAAAAGTGTATCAGTTATTTTCATATTAATTTCATTCAAATCTGAATCATGTTCAAAATCTACTATTACTTGAAATCGATTTGTAAGTTCTAATTTAAATTCATTAGAATGTTTCTGAAGATTAGGAATATCAACTGTAAATATTGTTTTTCTTAACAATTTTTGTCTTTCTAGTTTTACATTAACACGCATCTTGCACCTTCTAATCGATGATCACTTCCTGTGTTAAATCTATTAAGAACATTACAATCTTGAAATATGTATTTCCTGTTAGTCAAAATATAATCCAATTCTGCTGTACCTTCATTTGGATGTTTCCATGTCCATTTTCTTTTAACATTTTTCTCAAAAAAAGAATTCATAATATAAAGTTTTTCTTTTTCTGCAAACTCCGCAAGTCTATGTCCTCTCTCATTTCTATTACCATAACCAAAATTACCTACAGCACTTTCATCTTTCATTTGTTTACCAATTCTAGCATTAAAGTCTCCGATAACAATTTTAAAATGTTGTTTACTCTTATCAAAAGCCTTTTGTACATCCATATAAAAATCTTCTACTACTTCATCACTATGAGAACTTGTTGGGGCATAAACCTGAATTATCTGCATTTGGTATCTGTTATTAAGTTGTATAACTAATCTTGCCACTCTGTCTGAATACACCATCAATCTCCACAATATTGTTCTTCCACTTTTTATTTATAATGAATCCTACTCCACTTGTATTTCCAATATTTGTGCCTTTATAATAAAATATATGTCCACTTTTTAAATCAATTGTCTCTTCACCTTTTCTTCTAACTTCACAAAGTCCAATAATATCCCATTTATTATAAGAGAGTTTTTCATTTATTTCTTGCAATCTTCCTTCACTTGAAAGTGATCTGCAGTTGTAAGTACCTAAATAAAAAGTTATCATCAAATGGCAGCCTGGATCCACAATCAGGAGATTCTTAGCACCCTCTGCCTTCGGCCACCAACCGCTGCCTTGGTTGGTGACTTTACAGCCTCCTGGGAATAAGGGACATGCTTTATTTTTGTCTGTCATAATTGTATATATGTATTAGAAAAATATTTATCATTTACACAAACATTCATTCTACCTTATCAGGCACTGAGAAGAAAGACCATGGTGTTTCTTGATCTTAAACTCAGAGGTAAAAAGCCAAAAAACTCACCACGCTGGCTCATGCATGTTGGTGAGCAGCCTATCCATGTTCATATACTATATGAATAAACACAGTAATAACAGCTGCAACGACAAGAATGTATGGAGTGGACATTAGGAATTTTCCCTGCTCGGTTCCTTTAAGGCCTCCAAGAGAAATCAAAGAATAAATAAATAAACTGAAAGTGTCATTCATTAAAACATGGTAAGAGGAATTGAAAGTGAGTATTTAATATCCTGATATTTTCAATTCCAAATACTTAAGATTTTCCTATACATATATGTTTTGGTTAAAAAGATGGGTGATTCTTTCTATCTTTTCAAAAGACCTTATCTTGTATTTGAAAATGAGAATATTCATTAAATGATTAAATTTATCCAGCACATGTTTAGTAGAGTGATCCTTAATTATTATTATAGATTAAAAACACAATGCTATATAAATAAATAACTCATTATAAATATTACATATATGTAAATATAATTATTTTTTTCACAATGATTTTTTTAAAATAAAAGTTATAAAAAAAAAATATAATTATTAGATGTGATGTGTCCTAGCAGGCATTTTTTTTGTAAACATTTTTTTGGAAGCTTCTGAAACGGTAGATTTATCCGTAATATGGGCCGCCATCTTGGTTTACTTTAAAACTCACAAGTATTTTAAAATGTTAGTAGATAATTGAAGATTATATGTTTATTAAAGAAGTTTACTACTATGATTATGATAATATTGACTAATATGTAAGAAATATTAAAAGAGTAAAGATTACTTGTCTTAAACTATATTAATATATAAATGTAGTATAAATATTAAGGGTATATATTTAGTGTAAATATAAAAGAGTATTAAAAAATCAGTATATAATAGGCTATAATGTTTGTATAGTTTATATTGATTGTAGATTTTTTTATATATATTCATGTACACTTATATATGTAATATTAACTCTGAGGAAGAATGCTCATCAGTCAAAACTGTTAGATTGATAGAAGAGAAAAATAAAAAAGAGCAGTGCTAAAGTAATAGTTTTTATTTATTAGTTTTATTAACATTTAACCTTTTATATTTTAAGAATATTAATTTCAATAAAAAAGATTTCATTGATTTTCTGAAAACTTTTTTTTACAATCATTGAATGATCAAAATATCTTTTGTTCTCATTTTGAACTCATTTTTTTAGCATTTGCAAAATTGAAATATGATTTTTTAGAATGTTTTTTTTGTTTGTAACATTAAATTTCTAAGAAATCAAGTCCAATTTATTGAGTTTTAGTATAAAATATGCAATTTTATATCTCCATTTTTTGTAACTTTATTATTACATTTTTCTATTTTTATACAAATATGAGAATATTTTTTCATAAATAATGCTTATAATATAAAATAACAATTTATTTTATTATAATAACTGATCCTGAATTTTCTTCAGAAAGCATCCAAATGATGCAGTTACAAGCAGTGTCAATTGTACATAAATATATTTTGTAAATAATCCTTATAATAAAAAAATATTTGGAACTTTAATTATATCATAAAATAATACTTTTCTCAGATTCTCATTGTCACATTTATGTTATAAAACCACATTGCAGCCATTTCTGGTTAATGTAGAAATTACCTCATTATTATAAAATTTACACATTAGTTTTTTAAAACAACATACTTAGTTGTTTTTATTTAAATCAAAAAATGAGCATGCCCTGCATTGATTCCATATTTTTATAGGGTTGGGATGATGGAATATTTAGCCACTTTCTCATTCAATTTATTACCTTACAAAATTATGCAAACATTGTAACCATTGTGATTTGTTTTATTAAATCTTCTTCAAATGTACTAATTGGCAATATAAAAAATACTTTTCAAATATTAACATTTTTATTGTCTGTTTTGATTATAATCGAATTGGCTAAAAAAAACAGTAATTTTTACATTATTGTTGTGAATTTATGCTCATTTTAAAGCTTAAAATGTACCATAAGATGCTGCCATCTCTAGAATTATTTTACAAGTAAAAAATCAATAATATTAAAGTTTTAACAATGGGAGAAGGCAGACTTTCCAAGGCACTGATTCATTGTTTCTCATGTTGAACAAAAGGGAGTGCTTGCCAACAATTTTGACAGGTCTAAGTTCTTTGTTTTGATTTTTAAAATGAAAATGTATATTTTAGAGTATTTGTTTTTCATATTTTTTACATATTATAAATTATTTTGATAAAATATGCTGAAAATATAATTATTTTAGAAAAATAGTTAAGATTTTAGTAAAAATTCTTTATTTTTACATGAACATAAATTGTGAAAGAAATCAATGATGTATACAGCATTTTCTAATAGGTTCCAAATGTTCTTTTTAGCTTCTCCATTATAGAATATTTTTATAATTATAAATAGAAATTTTTTTTTGAAAAAACTTTTGTTCACTTTCATAATCTGACAAATTATTAATATACTTTTTACAAACAAAACTAAAATGAATATAATATTAAAAGATGAATATATTTTTACTGCTGATTCTGTAATTGACCAATCAAAAGTTTAGAGTTTTAACTCACTCAACCAACTGGAAAATCTGACAGCGTAAAGTTAAGAGTCATAACATGAACTTTACTTTCTAATTTCTTAAAATGTCATTTTACTTTTAATACTATTTCCTATATTCCAATCAGTTCTTTCAATGGAATCAATAATACTTAAAAATAAAGATTAAACAATAATTCATCTCACCCCAAATATTTATGCAGCAACATGGAGATTTTGACCTGTTCCTGCAAGCTGGAAAGCACTGATAAATCAACTAACTGTTTATAATATAAAATTATTTTCTTGTTTTATAACAATAATAACTAAAAAAAGTGGGTGAATATATAATTTAATTACTATACCATCATTCTCTGATTAACCCTTAAACCGCTAATTTTATCATTGGTTGTATCAGATAAAAATCAAATCTTTTAATTGGCCAACTCACAAACTGAAGACAAAGCCTATTGTTAAAACATATTCGCCTATAATATTAAATTCAACTCAGATATGTTTATAAAAAGTATATAATTAATTTTTCAGGTCATGAAGAAAACGAAAGTTCTTTCAAAAATAAATTGCTATTTATTTATTCTAAGATATTCTATATCGGCAACATAAAAGTTATAATGTAAACAAAAAGATCGACTTTTACGTTATAGAAAAGTAAATATTTCTTTTTACTACATCTTCAATATATTTACTTAAATCTTCAATATTTTTCGAAAATAATTTTGTTTTTTTATTATTCTCTCTGAAAATTATGTTTAATTTCCATAAATATTATTTAATAATAATTTAAATCGTATTCGAAATGAAAATCTCAGCGTTTTTCTTTATTTTCTTTGATCAGGCAGTTTCTTTGTTCTTTCCAGCCAATCAGAATGTCTTTTTCGGCTGAGAGCATGCTAAGAACCAATCACAAATAATGTTCCTTCTTTGTTTAGGTTTAAATGCGTTTTTTTTTATTTTTTACTTCTAAAATAAATCGGAAGATGTCACCATCGTACAGAACTTTTAAAAACGAATTCAATACATATTTAACAAATTTTATCGTATAAAAACGAACTAAGTTAGAGTGATTTTAGATGTCGACGAGGAGTCTCGTCGAGCGCGGGAAAAGAGTTAATATATGCATAATTATATTCTATTTCTTCTTATTACATTTTTGTAAATGATTGGTGTAATTAACAAATATATTATGGAAATAATACAATTTTCTTCTTCTTCCTTCTTTTCTTATGAATTGATTTCTATATTTACATATATCATTTTCTACTTTCTTATGCACTTCACAATACTATTTTTTACACCAAAAACTTTATTCTTACAGTTTCAATTGTTTGGAAGTCATCAAACTAGATTTTAAAGAGCTCTGATAATTATTGCAGGACAGTTGAAACTATAAAAATAAAGTTTTTGGTATAAAAAATAGTATTGCTGAAGTGTATAAGAAAGTTGAAAATGGCTTGATATGTTGGAAATGGTATGATATGTAACAAATATATTTAATGTACATTTTTTCTATATCAATTTAGTTATGTAACCATTTGCATTGCAATTATAATTTTAATTTATATTTACTGAGGCTATAACTTCGATAATATGCGTATAAAATGCGATATTAGGAACCTCTACAGGTGTTTTAACCACAAGCTTACGCTATGGAAGAAAAGAGCATAAGCTTGTGGTTAAAACACCTGTAGAGGTCCCTAATATCACATTTTATATGCATATTATTGAGGTTATAGCCTCAGTAAATATTACTTACGTAATGTGCCTTTAATAAAAAATTTATAATTACAATTTAAATTTATGTAATTCATTATTTTTGTATTATCAACAAACTGCATTTTAAAAATAATGTATTTCTTTGCCATGGCTTTAACATTAATTTCATAGTGGAGTTAAATCTAGTAACTTTTCTTGGGTAGTTGGTCTTTCCAAATAATCTCAGAATATTTTAGGTATGTAGTTCATTACTTGGTAAATAGATACTTAATTAATAAAATATCACATGACCATTAATACATCATCTAATTCCAGCTTACTAAATGCTATTCATTAGAAAACTTTTTATTTTCTCTACTCTCATGCCATCTAGTCTAAAGTTTAGTAATCAATAGATGCCAGATGACTATGCAATGAAATAAGCTTGAATTGAAAAAAAAATTAAGATTTTCAATCTGTTGCTGGCACTTGATAATATAAAAAAAGACAAACAATAGTTGCTAGAGAAAAATTGCATTTGATTCAAAAGATCATGGTTCCAAAAAATTCAAAAAACTTTTCCCTGATGAATGTCAAAAGCTAGAAACAAGTCTGAGGCTATTTGGATAGTACAACACTGGATGAGGATTCATTAAGCACCATAATCTGGCTTCTATTGGTTGCTAAAATTTTATACAATATGGCAAAAAATAAGGATAAAGAAAATTTGATATGCTAAGGTCTTATATCTTCTCCTTTACTGTTTTTGCATTCCTTCATATATTTATATATATTACTTTTTATAAATCTCTGCATATACACTCTAATGCAAATTTTTTAATATAATTCCTTTAATTTTCTAACAGTTTTGACTGTCCTGCAGTCTTTATCAGGGCTACAACATTTAAACATATAATCATGTAACCAGTATTCTATAAACATATATATATATATTTTACATTATTATTCATAATCATATTTTATTTTTAATCTTGTACCTTTACTTTCCTTATTTCTAATTATTATTTTCTTATTATTTCTTTATTACTTCCATTTTATTTTTATTTCTTATTTTTAACTTTTTCTTCCATCCCATCTATCATTCTACATTACTCTGTAATAGATCTTTATCACCTTTTTATTTTATTTTTAATACATATTAATGAAAATAAAGTTAAGAATTTTGAAAAAAGAATCAGTTATAAATGTAAAAACAAATAAGAACGTTATACAAAAGGTGAGTAAAATAAATAAGTAAATTATAAAACAATAAAGATAAGAATAGGAATAAAAATTATTTATAAAAGAATAAGTATAGATAAATAGTAAAAAGAAAGGTAAATAAAATATTTATTTTATATAGTGCTATGTTTTATAAACTGTAATATTAATAACAAAGTACATGTGCATTAGCTTAATGACTTATTATTAGGTATTAAAAATAAAATAAAAAGGTGATAAAGGTATATTAGAGAGGAATGTAGAATGATAGATAGGATGGAAGCAAAAGTAAAAAATAAGTAATAGAAATAAAAAGGAAGTAGAAGTAATAATGAAATAATAAGAAAATAATAATTAGGAAATAAGGGAAGTAAAGGTATAAGGTTAAAAATAAAATATGATTATGCATAATAATGTAAAATGCATACAGTTATATGTATATAGAATAATGGTTGTATGATTATATGTTTAAATATTGTAGCTCTGATGAAGACTGCAGGAAAATCAAAACTGTTAGAAAATTAAAAAAAATATCTAAAAAAATTTGCATTAGAGTATATATGCGGAGATTTATAAAAAGTAATATATAAACAATAATATCTAAACAGCATTAAACTGTTGCACATGCGCATTGGATTTTAAATATAAAATGAATGAATACTAACATGATAAAATCTTTGGAAAAGATAGAATGGCCTCTATCTTTTCAAACCCAAACGCTTTTGTATGGGCGAATCTTAAGTGTTTGAAAGTGAAAGCATGAAGTTATTAAATAATCACTTTAAATTACTTTTACATGCTTGAATGTAATATATATAAATATGCTAAGGTCGTGTGATATTTTGTTGATCATGTGATATCATTTTTATAGCAATTCAAGAGAAAAAATAAAAGTGCTTAATGATATTAAAAAACTAGTCACTTTAATGTATAGAAACTGAACTGATTTCAGATATATATATAATTATGCAAATATATAAGTTTAGGTTGAAAAAAATAGAAAGCTTTTCACTTTGGGTCAATAGCTTGTCAGCATAATAAAATGTAATAAATGGCTGTTAGAGGAAAGGTGCATTGCTTTCAAAAATTCCAAGTATAGTATTCAACAAAGGCTCCTCACAGAGTAAACTATTGGCTAAAAACTAGTCCGGGGATATTTGGATGGCACAGCACCGAATAAGAATTTAATAAGCAGTGGAAACTTATTGATTATTAAAGCTTACACCAGATGGCATAAGAGTAAGAAGAATAAAATAATTTTCTAATAAATAGGTATTTATTTAATCTCAGGTGGATAATAATGATTTCATGACATATGGGTTAGGGAGATAAGAGCAACTATAAATCAAAAAAAAAACATGACCACTATGGATACATCCATGGTTTTATCTTTGCTTCAAAATGGAAGAGAGTGGTAAACAAGGTGGGGATTTTATCAATTGCTCATTAATAATGGAAACCGAAAGTTTTATTATATAATTGGAATTTATTATTATTTTCTGATTATTATTAGAATTTTAAATACAAGTATATTATCTATACTGAAGATAATGTAATTAGAAAGGATTTGAACTCAGACTTTTAAGGTCCCAACAGCTATCCACTTCATCTTAAACAACCAATACATATAACTACACATATATGGAAAAGATAAATGATCTTCAATATAGATAGTTCATACTGAACCAGCACTCAGATTTTCAATGATATGGCTGACCGAAGAGTTGGATGGTGGAAAAGATTGTAACCTTTCTATTAAAGTTTGAAGATTTGTTATCTTATATAAACTGCACTGATTATATGTGTGCAAGAGATGACGATCTGTCCCAACTGAGGAATGCTGGTGTAGCATGAAGTACATATATTGGATCATCATTTATCTTTTGCACATGTAGGTAGTCATGTGTATCGGTTTGTATAATATAGACTGGATAGGCGTAGAGAGTTTGATAGTCTGAATTCACATCCCTTCTAATTACTTAAAAATTTTGTAAAACATCTGAGTACCGAAATAGCAGAGTTGCGCTAGTATCCTTGAACTTTGAGACCCAGAATTTGCAACCCTACCACTCTTCAAACAGAGCAGACTTGTATACCTTATAGCTTTACACTTTCATGGGATATCTATAATTGATGGTGACGGTGTACATATATATATATATCACTAAACGGTAATGAATAAAAAAAAATTCGTTTCTCTTTAACTTAAGACAAAAAAAAATGCCTCTTTTCTTTTTACTGAAGTTGAACTAATTAATTTTTTTTTACTAGCCTTTTTCTCTCTCTTCCTATTAAAAATGCATTTAAATTGTCCGCGGTGACGTTGATAAAATGTCTTCTTGTTCAACATTAAATAGATTTTCAAACACTTTCTTTTTAAAAAAAAAAGTTTAAAAAAAAGCGTCGTAAATCATAATATTTTACTATTTTTCTTAACCCAATTTATCATTCATTAGTGAACAACATTTCATATTAATTCAAGTATCTATTTACTATTCATAATCTTAATGATACAAACGGCTCATTTAAGATCTTGATATATTTCTAAAATTGAGTTAACAGAATAGCGGCGTTAGACTGTATTATGAGCAATGAAAACCTTCCGCGATGATGATCAAGTTTTATAATTTGATTATAGTATTCTGCTGCGTGATTCCTTGTGACGATTTCATTCAGAAAACCTAACATCCAGGACACATTCACTCCTTTTTAAATAAGAACGTGGATGTAATAATACATTTTCATGGGTTGGTACAGTGACAGAGTGGCAGAAAGAGCAGCTTACAGTACATAGATCATGCTTTCTTCCTGCACTTCCATAACTGGAATTATCAAAGCGTTTGCAGTTATGCTGGAATGATTGATTCAAAGTTTAAAGGTTCTTGGATCAAATTTAATGTACATTTGACATTAGAATATCATATGACCCCCTTAGCATCTAACCATTTTTTTATCTTATCAAGTTTAATATAAATCAAAAGCAATCACTTGCAAATAAGTAAAACTATTCCAACTTAAAAAAATAAAAGATGACAAATAATAATAATAATAATAATAATAATAATAATAATAATAATAATAATAATAATAATAATAATAATAATAATAATAATAATAATAATAATAATAATAATAATAATAATAATAATAATAATAATAATTCAATTCATTTATTTAAGTGCTAAACAACAGCATAAAGTCAATTACACTTTGCACATACAATAAAAGTGAAAATAAAACATATAGCATAAAATGAAAATATAAATGTATACATAATAAAGTAAAATTTAAAAGACAAAATCAAACATAACATTTCAGTTTAATAAGATTACAAAATTTCTTATAATCAATGTCACACAGATTAAGGTTACTGCCAATCTGATTATATAAAGAGGGTAACCTAAATAAAGGAAAAAAATTAAGTATATTAGAACGACATGTTTGGATCTGATATACACAAGTAGACCTAATTGAGATAGTTGAAACTATATCTGATAAAATAACTTGTTTATTAACAACTTTATAAAAATATTTCAAATCCCTATACTTTCATCTAGATGAAAGATTAATCATTTTACCCTCCCAAAAACATATTTGAAAAACTTCTTTGAAATAGACTGCAACAAGTTACATCCTGGCAAAGAACTAGGGTTCCAAATTATTGAAAAACAATTTCCGTTTAGTATCATTACTGAACTGATAACCATGTCTAAGAATGGCACCCATAACCTTAAAAGCCTTACCAACAATCATTTCAAGATGAGGAATAAAAGATCCATTACAAGAAAACATTATTCCAAGATCTTTTTGGCATTTAACTGAAATAATTTTATGAGAATTGATATAATAACAAAATTGTAAAACTTCAGATTTTTTGGAATAAGAAATAAAGGAGCATTTATCAAAATTAACTGTCATATTATTTGACTCACACCAAGCACTAAAGTTATCAATATCCTTCTGAAGGAGAACACAATCGTTAACTGATATAATTCTTCTAAAAATCTTACAGTCATCAGCATAGCTTAACAGAAAAGAATATCTCAAGCAATCCTTAAGATCATTAATGTAAACATTAAACAGCATGGGTGCTAAAATACTACCCTGCAGAACACCTAAATTGCATTCAAAATTAAATGAAACTTTATTATTGAATTTAATATATGCTGTATAACTACACAGAAATGATTGAAACCAATATACAAGTTTATTAGAGAAACCTGTTTTATGTAATTTATGAAGTAAGACACTGTGATCAACTTTATCAAAGGCTTTCGATAAATCAAAATAAATAACATCTAGTATTTGATGATCCTCAATAGCATGAGCTATATGATCATAAATTGTCAGTAGATTACTATCAATTGATCTATTAGGATTAAAACCATATTGAGAAAAAGAAATTATCTTACCCACTTCTGAAATAATTTTATTATAAATACATCTCTCAAAAATTTGTGCAATGGTATACAGAACAGAAATCGGTCTACAATTAGAAACACAATCTCGATCACCATTTTTGAAGATTGGAATCATTTTAGAACATTTCAAAATATTAGGAAAAGTACAAGAATTAAGAGACAGATTAAAAATAAAGACAAGAGCTACTGCAATAAATTCGGCTAGCCCCTTATAAATAAAAGAAGAAATATTATCATATCCTAAACTAGAGTGAGTCTTAAGTCTCCTAATAGCTACAATAACATCTTCCCTAGAGAAATGATCAATTGTGCATTTAGCATTAGACAAATTGCCAGGAAATGTGATTTTAGAATCAATCCCATGTTGTGAAAAGTATAACTCTGCAAAATGTTTAGAAAATTCATCTGCATTTAATTCAGAACCATGAGTCATTTGAACCTTTTTCTTACCCAAGCCTGAATTATTAACAAAATTCCAGAATTCTCTAGAATTAGAAGAAATATTAATTTCAATTTTTTTTATATACTTTTGTAAATCTCGTTTATAGATATATTTAGCCAATCTTCTAAAATTGATAAAGTTATTATAATAAATTATATTCTGTGTCTTAAAGTAGAGTCTATGATGGTAAGATTTCCTTTTAATAATCTTAATAAGAGTATATGAAAACCAAGTAGGATAACCTTTGTTAAATGACAATTTATTAGGAATATATACCTCAATAAAACCATTAAAAATTTTCAAAAAATAATCCAAGCAAGAATTCACATCATTAATTGAGTACATATTATTCCAATCAACTTCAGAAATTTTTCTACAAAGATCAACATAATTACCCCTCCCATAATCCCTTTTCACAACATTAAAACAAGTAATTTTAGAATAACACATCTTAATATAAAATTTGATAGGTGGATGATGAACATCAATTGGAAAAGAAACAGAGACAAAGTGAAAATTACTAACTATTGGTACATTACAAAGAACACAATCTAAAGTATGCTGAAAATTATTAACAACAGGGTTATATTATTGAAGCCCAAAAAATTTGCAAAATCTAAGCATTCTTAAAACTTTCTGAGATAATAAAGAATAATGTGTAATAATCTTACCCTTAAATAAATCAGGCATATTCAAATCACCAACAATGATAATATTATTATATCTAATCAAAAAATCTTCAAGTGCTGTCAAGAAGTAATCAAGCTCTAAAAGTGAGATATTATGTTTAAAATAAATATTTCCCAATATACATTTAAAATTATGATCCATATAAACTTCACACCATGTAGATTCACATACAGAAGAAGTAAAACCATATCTTTATATAAAACATTTTTGTTGATAGCAATAAGAGTACCACCTCCTCTAACTGCATATCCTAAAGATCTATCCTTATGTAAAATAATATACCTATTATCAAGAAAAGAACAATTGGACAATTATTGATTTAACCAAGTCTCCATAAAAAATATCAAATCAAAATGCTCTGTTTCAAAGAATTGTTTAATTTCCACACACTTAGTTCTCATCCCTCTAACATTCATATAAAAACAAGACAGCCCTACCATATTAAATTAAAAATAAATCAAAACAAATAAATAAATGATATCAAGTAAAGAAAAATGTAAGTAAGTATAGTGAATAAAGAAAATAAGAAATCAAAGAAAACAAAGAAAATAAATAAATAAATACCACTAAAGTTTTAAAGAATTAGCCAAAGTTCCATAAAAAAAATGAATGGAAGCACCACGAGGCCATAAATTGGAAGAGATTAAATCATTATGTTTATGAGCAGGAGCAGATATATAAAAGCAAGAAGATTTCAAGTTATACATATTAATTTCATGACATATGATCCTAGTTCTTAAACGTTTTTCAAGAAAGACCTTAATATTATATGAATTAAGACTCACTGGCATATTAGAAACAAAATATCTATTACATTTTGTATTAATATTATTAATAATATTATTATGAAATTTTAGAAATACCAAACCCCCTTTCCACAGGTAGTCTACCTTTTTTACCATACGTTGAAAAAGAGCATCCCAAAACATTTCCCACATTAACCTCATTATCAATATAATTGTTATATTTAGAGAAATGTGAATAATTAGCTCTATGAGTAAAAAAACCTCTATCAGCATTCGCTAGACAATTTTTTCTTCTGAAATTTGATTTAGAAAAGTCACCAGAAAAATTACTACTATACTTTTTTGGAACAGAATGTGAATATCCATCCTTCAATATATACTTTTTATCAGGAAAATTATCATAATATCCCAGCGATGAATTATTAACAGAAAAGCCAAAAAAACTTGTTAAATTTTTCATCATCATTAAGTCTAGAAAGTTGTTTTTGATATTTATCAGACTGCATAAAAATTTTAGTTTTATAAACTTTTCCTTTATTGTATCTTGTACTATTATCAATTCCACATGCAATATATTCATCACATGAATAAAAATCCTGATCTAATATTTTATTATTACCTTTATAATCACCATTATAAATGCTATTATTTTTATTTTTATCTTTTTCCCAAAACTATAATAATAATAATAATAATAATAATAATAATAATAATAATAATAATAATAATAATAATAATAATAATAATAATAATAATAATAATAATAATAATAATAATAATAATAATAATAATAATAATAATAATAATAATAATAATAATAATAATAATAATAATAAGAAGAAGAAGAAGAAGAAGAAGAAGAAGAAGAAGAAGAAGAAGAAGAAGAAGAAGAAGAAGAAGAAGAAGAAGAAGAAGAAGAAGAAGAAGAAGAAGAAGAAGAAGAAGAAGAAGAAGAAGAAGAAGAAGAAGAAGAAGAAGAAGAAGAAGAAGAAGAAGAAGAAGAAGAAGAAGAAGAAGAAGAAGAAGAAGAAGAAGAAGAAGAAGAAGAAGAAGAAGAAGAAGAAGAAGAAGAAGAAGAAGAAGAAGAAGAAAAGAAAGAAAGAAAGAAAGAAAGAAAGAAGAATGAATGAATAAATGAATGAATGAATGAATTCCGGCATTGTAATAGAAAAGTGTAACTATGGTTCTTCATGCACACAATTCCATTTTAATAGTATAGGTAGATTTCTAATAGCCTGAAAAGTTCATGATGCCTGAGAAATACACTGACTTAGGTGATTCAACACAGCAAGAAAAATATGGAAACATAGAAAACTGTATGAAAGCAAATTGCTAAACTGAGATTGTATCTTAGAATGCAACGAGACATATCATTAGATGGGCTCTTTTTATTGGTTATTCATGGTTAAGTTAACCCTCGTATCTGATGGTAATTCCTCTATATTCCATATGTGTGCCCCATCGGTAACCTGAGCACAGCACCTGATTGATTAAATTAATTTAAAGGCCACAATTAGTTTTGAATATATATTTAAGTCAACCGAGAAGTTAAAGACGAAATCATTTCTTTTCTTATCTAAAACTGATAAATTTCTTTTTATTTTTAAGCCTGTGTTAGTTTTCAAGTATAAAAATATAAATTAAAAAGTAACACACACACACTCACAAAACATAATTTAAATATTTATTTAAAATGTTCGATTCAGTCGACTTTAATTTGTCATTCCAATCTTTACAATTTATAAATTTACTTAAATTAGTTGATGTAAAATATTTAACAATATAAATTTTAAAAAGAGAAGCAAATTATTGACATAAGTCTTTAGATAAATAAAATATTTATCAGAAGACGCGCACGTATTGAAATATAATAAGTAACAGGTAATTAGAGCACTAAAGAAAATCCAGTTAAAAGCAAGAAAAGTAAAAGCAGATATAAATACTTTATAAAAGAAAAATAATAATCGACCGAAGTAAATAGCTTGACCGCTATTCATTGACCTTGAGCTCTACGCTCTATTATTGCTCAAACTATCTAATGAAATTATTATATATATTTTAGATTCTTCTGGTATAGATGACATAGAATCTTTTTTTTTTTTTCACTTTGGACTAGAATGTGCGCAGTGAGGGGGATAGTATATATCTTATAAAAATATGAACTTTGTGCTATTTCGTTTTTGACGTATTTTAAGATCATTACCAATGCAAACTAATTCAATTGCATTTTTGTTTCTAACAGGCTCCTATTGTCTCTTTATCGCAATTTATTATAGCCTGGTAATATTTTAAACTAAATCATAGTGTTTACTAAGATTTAGTTTTAACATTTACCGATTATTATATGTAAGATGGGGGAAAATGTGTGGGAAACAACCTTTAGAAAATGCCATGACGGTTCAGTTTTAATAAATGATACAAAATTAGCTGTCATTTACGGATGGAAGAACAACGCTGCTATTGTTTCTGTTATTCCTAATTGATCCAATTAAGAAATTTCAAGTTGTAATCTAAATCACAAGATTTTCGATTTATCATTTTGATTACTTTTGGTTATTTTTTCTGCTCATAAAATAAAATGTTTCAGGCTACTTATATAAGATAAAAATTTCCAAAAATTAATATACGTTTCTCTTGTAACAATATGGATAAGAGAACTAAAGATAAACAATAAAATAATATTTACAGGGGTTTTAAAGGCAAAAAAGGCAACGATGAAAAGTATTCGATTTTAAAACAGTAGATTCTCAACGTTTTTTAATTGCATACGTTTTCGTCCTGATAAAAACTTTTGGAACTCCATCATGTGCAGGGTTTAATTTTTCCCAAATTTAATCCAGTTTTTTGACTCATAGCTGCCTCTCTTCTCAATATCACAACAACAAATTTACTTTGTCATAAATCCACCTCACATATGGTCACTTTCTAGATCTTTTACAATCTAAGTTAAAACTTCAATTGTCTTATATTATCAACTCTCCTAAAAATATATCCAACCCAAGTTCAGTCTTTTAGTTCTTCTAGAGATGCCTATGGTATATGTTTAGTCTCTTGCCCATCTAGTTCATTTTTTGCCTCTTTTTGTTAATACTAACATATACCTTTCATACTTAATTGGGTGGCCTGATGTCTGATGAACTATTATATAAAAACCTACATTTTTAAGCCCATCTAGTTCATTTTTTGCCTCTTTTTGTTAATACTAACATATACCTTTCATACTTAATTGGGTGGCCTGATGTCTGATGAACTATTATATAAAAACCTACATTTTTAAATATATAAGTCTATGTCCTTACAATTGTTATTTCTACCAAAAGTGCCTCATAATAAATTTAATTCTATGATTAATTCTCCTATTAAGATTTCTTCTGTACTAATGATCTGACCATGATATTTGTTGTTAACATTACTTTAAACTTTTTAAATATTTGAAAACCAGACACTCTTCACAAACCTGGCAGCTTAATTGTAAGTATAGAGGATTTGAACTCAGATTTTCAAACACCCTTCAACTATCCACACTATCTTCTACAACTGATACATATGACCACACACATGCAGAAAAGATTAATATGTATCAGTTGTATGAGATAGTGTGGATAGTTGAAGGGTGTTTGAAATACAAAACAGACTATTAATGGAAATGCAAATATTATTTATTCAAATTAAAAATTAATATGAGGCATTCAACTCTTTTCGACATATATGTGTTCAAGTGTATCAGTGTTATGAGATAGAGTGGAGAGTGGTAGATAGTGTGAAAGTCTGTACTCATGTATCCTATATATTACATATATTGATACAGATATATAATAAGCCTGTATTTCAGTTATTACATAGTAGAGATGTCTGGCCATTGCTTGTATATGTGTTAAATGGATTATGTCCTGTATATGAGGGGTCAGATTGACTTTAAGGACAACATGGGTGTGATAAGAATCTTGGCCTCAGGGTGGCCTTTGAGTGTTCCATCATCAGATTTTCAATTAGATGGATGGTTGAAGAGTTGGAGTGTGGAGTGGATTGAAACCTCTCCATTAAAGTATGAGGATTGGATATCTTAATATATATCTGAGCACTTATAGCATATGTGTTTAGAGATGGTAATCTGGACCAACGGATAATTGCTGGTTTAGCATAAAATATGGATGTTGGTGATTATTTATCTTTTCAACATATATGTGTTCAAGTGTATCAGTGTTATGAGGTAGAATGGAGAGTGGTGAGTCGTGTGAAAGTCTGTGTTCATATATCATATATATCATATTTAATTTTCATTATAATTACTTCCAAATTCTAATATTAAATGTAATGTCTAACATTCATCTGTAATTTGTTTTTGTTCAGTATAGTGACAATCTACTGCCAATCTAATATAGGGCATGTTAAATGATGACAAACCTAAATTGCCTTTCTGAATCGATTTGAGTATTCTTCTCCTAAACCAGATCAAAATTCAATTCATGAAATTTCATTAAACATAAATTCTTTGTTTGTTTTGATGCAGGGGTAGAGTGATCAACTCTGTAGTTAAGGATGACAGCCCAGACCTGTCACTTCTGAGACTTGAATTTAATTACTATAGTATTTCTAACCTCCCAGCATGCTTTGCTGCCATGCTAAAGTGACCAGTTCTGAAGCTCAAGCTCTATGGATCAGAACCCAGCTCTTGCACTTCTGATATTTGAACTTTTTTAAGAACTCCAGAGTAATAAACCATTCAATTACCATATTTTTCTGAGTTCCCAGCATGCTTTGCTGCAGTGGCAGATTCTGGAGCTCAAGGTACACAGATTGCAGCCCAGCTCTGCCACTTATGGTGCTTAAACTTCTTATGAACTCCTGAATAATAAACCATTCAATTATTATGTTCTTTCTGAGTGGCAGAATGGCCAACTCTGGAGCTCTAGTTTATGGATGGCAGCCAGCTTAGTTACTTCTGGTGCTTCAACATTTTATGAACACCTGAATAATAAATCATACCATTACTATATTTATTCTGATTTCACAGAATGCTTTGCTGCAGAGGTAGAGTGGCTGACTGGAGCTCAAGGTCTTTGGATTACAACACGGCTAGAATTCAAAGACTGAAGTGGAGTTGGGATAGACATATTCCTAGAAGAGATGATAATAGATGAACAATTGAAATCTTAAACCTGATTCCTAGAGATTGTGAAAGACCCATAATGAGACCACATGTGAGATGGATGAAATAAGAAGTGTGCAGGGGTGATGTGGAGAAGAGAGGCTAGAGATTGGAGAAGATGGTTTGAATTTGAAGAGACCTTTATTCTGCAGTGGATTGGTAATAGTTGATAATGATGATGATGATAATTATCAGTACATAAATATGTTTAACATATTAGAAAGAAATATAAACATACACTTAAATATATGAAATAAGACTGGTTATTTAAGCACACAAGCATATAAATGATGTAATATCTAACAACTTAAGTCGATGCATAGAGAACAACCTACGATACTAATCATTATCTAAATATTTTTCCTCAAAACCAAAAATATCAAATTGGAATAGAATTACTTAGTTACACATAAATGTTTATGCATGGGTAAAACTAGCATTATATCTTGTCAAGCGTTGTTGGCCGAGAGGTCATCGCAGCCGTCTTGCAAGCAAGTAGTTGGTTGCAGACAGTTGTGGGTTCGCGTCCCGGCCGATGCTATGACATATGAAAAAAAAACTAGCATTATATCTTTGTAGTCATCTCAGAAGTTTCTATTATAAGATGCAGTATTTTATAATGAATAATATGTATGAGATAAGACGTATGGTTGAGGGTCGTGGGAAAGTCTGAGTTCATATCCCCTATGTATTACATATAGAATTGCAGGTATTAAAAAGCCTGTACTGTAGAAAAAATTCATATTTCCAAAATAAATAATATGGTAATTGTTGGTTTCTACTACACAGTGATTTGGTTGGTTAACTATTAATTCATTTATACCTTAACGGTGTTTTGATTATTCAACTTTGTTATATATACATACATCTATAAACACATTGACGTCATGACACATGATTAGTTTATTAAAATAAATTATTAATGTGAATTTAAACTTTTTAATATTATTTTTTAAATAAAATGTATTGTTATAAAGATTTGGTTTTAAATGTCCCTCTGGTGTAATCATTTCGGCTCATACTGTTAAACTGCTTTAGTATCAGTTTTGCTGCAATACCAATTTCTACTGACTAGTCATTTAGCCAGAAGAAAACTATTAAATTCATATAATAAAACGATTTTTTAACTTATATTTCAATAAAATGATGAAACGTCTGTACTTAAATGTAGCTGAAAATATGATAAGAAACTGTTAAAGAAGCAACTGATATGAACAAATTAGTTTGTATTATTCTTCAGGCAATTACAATCTTTTTTGTAAAAAAAAGGTAAAAATCCCTAGGAAGCAACACTGCACACTTCACCCTTCGTCAGAGATGAAGATCGTTTGAACTGAAAATATTTTTTCAATGTTCATATTAAGAGTTGATAAAGTTATAGAATAAATAGTTCAACTAAAATTTTAATTTACTTCCTCCCAAAACCGTAAGATACTCAGTCTAGCACTAATAGAATAACGAAATCAATCTATTTTTCTATAAAGATTTTCATAAAAGTATGATGTTACAACAAGTACATATAATAAGAATGTATTATATATATATACTTGTTTCTGCTTGTAAAAATTGAAATTATTTTTTATTTATTAATTTCCAACTTTTGCCCATTTTTACTTATGGATATGAGACTTGGACACTTAACAGAAGAGCAATACATAGACTTCAGATTACTCATCAGAGTTAAAGAACAACAACATTATTATTGTTCGTCACTGAAAGAATTAAAAGACTCAAATGAAACTGGACTAGACATATTGTCAAATAAATAATAATAGTTGAAAAATGAACTATTAAACTGGATGACAAGAGATTGCAAAAGATTTGGGAGGAGACCATATTTCAAATGAATTGATGAAATAAAAATGTATGTTGGTTTGATGTAGAAAAAAAAAGGCCTATGATTTATAAAAAAAAAAAAGTGTTTAACTTGGATAGATAATCCGGCAGTGGATAGAGAATGGTCAAAATAATGATGATGATGTAGATCATCTTCAGAATTTATTTAACAGTATATGTTTTATAATATATGCAGGCTCTGTTAAATCATACCACATACCAATGAAATAGAAGCAAACACAAGGATTAAGCAGGTATAAGAAAAGAAAAAATTAACTGACTGTATTATTGATCAGGGTAAGTGCTTGAATATTAAGGGACACAACTTACAATGATAGTAAACTACTTATCCAAGGTTTAAATTCAGTCCAAGTCAGTTTTGGGAGTACTAGTTATATTTATGATTTTCAATTATCATCATCATCCTTTTCAACTATCAAGTTTAATCCAGTTTCACTGTTTTCTTGCCTCTTTTCTCTACTTCATACTAGCAATCATCCTAATTTCAGCCATCTATCTCACATGGTCTTTCTCTAGGTTATTTGCAATCTATTGTCTGCATTTTTGATAAAATCATGCAGGTACTTGAATGTCAAGGGACACAACTTATAATGGTAGTGGTCTACTTATCCAAGGTTCAACTTCAGTTCAAGTCAGTTTTGGGGGGATACTAATTATATTTAAGATTTTTCAGATTATCATCATTTTCAACCATCAAGTTTAATCCAGTTTCACTGATCCCTTGCCTCTTTTCTTTACTTCGTACTGGCAATCATCCTTATTTCAGCCATCTATCTCACATGCTCTATCTCTAGGTCTTTTGCAATCTCTTGGGAACCAGTTTATATATTTAACTTTTTATCTATATGACATTTTCTAGTATGACAGCATTTCAGTCTCTTAAATCTTTTATTTATGTCAGTAATATCTGTTGGTTCTGTCACTGCTGTATTTCATTTTCGATATTTTCTTGTTACTCTGACATACATCTCCAAATAGTTCGCTTATGATTAAATAATGAATATTTAATTCTTAGGAAAGATGAAATTTAATCAGCCTTCATTACCCAACTTTTACTTGACTTTATGATTAATACTCTCCTATTTGTTGCTTTTCTACGAAAAGCTATTTTAAAATATTTTTCTCATGCAGTAAGCTATTTAAATATTAAGCACACACACATTGAGAATAAAACTCTTGATCTTATGAATAATTAGTCTTCTCTCTATATATAAATAATAAATTGTTTGATGTCTGTATTCTTTCCAAAATATATGTATATGTAGTTTTGCTATTAACTGAAAGGAGACCCTTTGATTCCTCTTGGAGGCCTTAAAGGAACCGAGCAGGGCAAATTCCTAATGTCCACTCCATACGTTCTTGTCGTTGCAGCTGTTATTACTATGTGATTATTTATATAGTATACGAACATGGATGGGATGCTCACCAACACACATGAGCCAGCGTGGTGAGTTTATTGGCTTTTTACCTCTGAGTTTAAGATCAAGAAACACCATGGTCTTTCTTCTCAGTGCCTGATAAGGCAGGATGAATGTTTGTGTAAATGATAAATATTTTCCCAGTACATATATACAATTATGACAGAAAAAAATAAAGCATGGCCCTTATTTCCAGGAGGCTGTAAAGTCACCAAACAAGACAGCAGTTGGTGGCTGAAGGTGGAGGGTGCTAAGAATCCTCTGATTGCAGACCGAGGCTGCCATTTGATGACGACTTTTTATTTAGGTACTTACAACTGCAGATCACTTTCAAGTGAAGGAAGATTGCAAGAATTAGAAGAAGAACTCTCTTATATTAAATGGGACATTATTGGACTTTGTGAAGTTAGAAGAAAAGGTGTAGAGACAATTGATTTAAAAAGTGGACATATACTCTATTATAAAGGCACAAATATTGGAAATATAAGTGGAGTAAGATTCATTATAAATAAAAAGTGGAAGAACAATATTGTGGAGATTGATGGTATGTCAGACAAAGTGGCAAGATTAGTTATACAACTTAATAGCAGATACCAAATGCAGATAATTCAGGTTTATGCCCCAACAAGTTCTCATAGTGATGAAGTAGTAGAAGATTTTTATATGGATGTACAAAAGGCTTTTGATCAGAGTAAACACCATTTTAAAATTGTTATGGGAGACTTTAATGCTAGAATTGGTAAAAAAATGAGAAGAAAGTGCTATGGGTAATTTTGGTTATGGTAATAGAAATGAGAGAGGACATAGACTTGTGGAGTTTGCAGAAAAAGAAAAACTTTATATTATGAATTCTTTTTTTGAGAAAAATGTTAAAAGGAAATGGACATGGAAGCATCCAAATGAAGGTACAGCAGAATTGGATTATATTTTGACTAACAGGAAACACATATATCAAGATTGTAATGTTCTTAATAGATTTAACACAGGAAGTGATCATCGATTAGTAAGGTGCAAGATACGTGTTAGTAAAACTAAAGAGACAAAAATTATTAAGAAAAACAATATTTACAGTTGATATTCCTAATCTTCAGAAACATTCTAATGAATTTAAATTAGAACTTACAAATCGGTTTCAAGTATTAGTAGATTTTGAACATGATTCAGATTTCAATGAAATTAAATATGAAAATAACTGATACACTTTTGAAAACTGCAACAAAGATAGCTGGTAGAAAGAAACAGCAATTGACCAATAAAATTTATACTGAGACTAGAGAATTTATGAAGAAAAGAAGGAATATGAAGATATACAAAAATGATGCATTAAAAAGAATTGAATATCTCGAATTTTGTAAAATGGTGCGGAAAAGAGTTGAAAATGATATAAGAAAGTACAACTGTGAACTAGCAAAAAAAGCTGTAGAAGAAAATAAAAGTCTTAAGAATGTAAAACAACATTTTGGTATTGGTAGGAAATTTATATCTGCAATAAGAAAAAAAGATGGAATTATTACTAAAAGGAGAGATGACATCATGAAATTGGTAGAAGATTTTTATCAATAATTATATAGTAATAAAGAACAAGTACCTCCTATATTTATTACATCTTCCAAATTGCCCAGAATTTTAAATGAAGAAGTGAGACATGCAATTAAATGTATGAAGAAAGGAAAGGCTTCAGGTAATGATGGAATTATAATTGATATATTAAAAGAAGCAGGTGAAGAAATTGAAAATTTTTTAGCAAAGTTATATACCAAATGTCTAAATGATAAAGATGTACCGGATGATTGTAAGAATGCAGTAATAATATTAATATTTTAAAAAGGTGATAAAGAAGATATTAGAAATTACAGACCTATCAGCCTTTTATCAGTTTTATATAAAATTTTTACCAAGATAATTACTACTCGTCTACAGAGAACATTGGATTTCCACCAACCAAGAGAACAAGCCAGATTTAAAAGTGGTTTTAGTACAGTAGATCATATCCAGGTATTGAGAGAAGTTATAGAAAGGACAAATGAATATGAGTTGCCATTATGTTTAGGATTTGTAGATTATGAAAAGGCATTTGGTTCTATAAACATTTCTTCAGTTATTGAAGCATTAGATCATCAAGGATATTGTCATATTTTAAAGAATATTTATAAAAATGCAACAGCAACAATTAGATTACATAATGACACTGGGAAAGTCAACATTGAGAAAGGTGTAAGACAAGGTGACTCCATATCTCCAAAACTTTTTACAGCAGTGCTGCATGAAGTATTTTGTGGATTAAAATGGGAAACTAAAGGAGTGAAAGTAAATGGTGATTATTTTAGTCATTTAGATTTCGCAGATGATGTAGTTGTTTTTGCAAATAATGCTTCAGATCTGCAGGAAATGTTGCAGGAATTATCAGATGAAAGTAGGAAAGTAGGACTAAAGATAAATGTTAAAAAGACTAAAGTAATGTTTAATTGATTTGCTCAAAATATGAAAATAAAGATTGATTATGATGAATTAGAAGAAGTTAACAGTTACAAATACCTTGGTCAGATTATTAATACAAATGGAAACATAATGGAGCAAATTAATCATAGATTTAAACTTGGTTGGAGTGCTTTTGGTAGAAATAACTTGATACTAAAAGGAAATATGCCTATGTGTTTGAAAAGGAAGGTTTTTAACTAATGTGTTTGACCAGTTCTTACTTATGGATCTGAGACTTGGACACTTAATAGAAGAGCAATTCAGAGACTTCAGACCGCTCAAAGAAGTATGGAGAGATGTATGTTGGGAGTAACAAGAAGAGATCGTAAATGCAATCTATGGGTAAGAGAACAAACAGGTGTTACTGACCTCATTGAAAAAATTAAAAGATTGAAGTGGAGTTGGGCTGGACATATTGTTAGAAGAGATGATAATAGATGGACAATTGAAATTTTAAACTGGATTACAAGAGATTGTAAAAGACCCAGATAGAGACCACATGTGAGATGGATGGATTAAATAAGAAAGTGTGCAGGGGTGATGTGGAGAAGAGAAGCTAAAGATCGGAGAAGATGGATTAAACTTGGAGAGACCTTCATCCTGCAGTGGATTGATAATGGTTGATAATGATGATGATGATATATATATATATTATAAATATAAATTATATAAATTATATGTATGATAATGATGATGATGATACATATATATATATTAAAATACAGTAAAATTCATGTAAATTATATTTATTTTATTATAAGTACTTTCGGCTATACATCTTGTAGTCATTATCAACTATATAACATTGAATATCAAAATGAGACTTCCTTTCAAAATACCCATAGTTCAATTTAGTTTAGTTCTCCAACCATTCTGTTATTTTAACATTTGATGATTGCTGATTCATTAACATTTGACGATTTCTTAAAGTCAACATAGTCTCTTTTATTTTACGTTTACTGTGGCAACATTAAATTTGCATAATTTTTATATTTTTATAATCAAATTTAAATCCATATCAACAATGTTTATTACGATCAAATATAAAAGATGATGAAGATTTATTTACATTTTTCCTGATTGTTTTTTTTTTAATTCTATTATATAAAAGCATATGTTTTTTTATTCTCTTCTCCAATGTACATTTAGATTCATCGATATATTGTAAGCCACATTTAAAATCAATTTTTTTTGTTATAAAAAAAAAGTTAAAAAAAATAAATGTTAAAAATAAAAAACAGAAAAAAAATGTTGTTAATTTTATAAACTAAATTTTTTATATAAATAAAAAGGTTTTGAGATTTTTGATAAAAATACAAGAGTTAAATATAAAATATTTAATATAAGAAAATAAAAACAGGTATTAATTAATTCTGTAATCTATAAATGGAAATGATTGTTTTTATTTGAAAACACTGCCTCAAGGTCTGTAATTAAAGGGTCAGATGGAAATTAGATAAGAGAAATTGTGGAAATGAGCAATTGTGGATCGAAAGTGATGGTTGGTGGTTTGTTGTTTGAATCGTGGGATAATATAAAAAGGAGAAATATTGAGTATTTGGAGTTCAGTGTTGTTGTGAGAGATGGGGTGGATGTTTCTCTCTCTATTTTAAAATGAATGTTGGATAAAAGGAAAATCTCCAGAAATTTCTTTAAAAGAAGTCAGGATTAAAAGATGGTCTGTTGTAGTTAAATGAATTAAAAAATTTTTAATAATTAAGAATTTCATGAAGAATTTAATGTTGAAATGGAGTTTCTTTTGATTTAAGTTTAAAATCAATTGATGTTTAATTTTATATGTTTGTTATTGATAAAAATCTTTATTTATTTTAATTGTATAAATTTTTATTGTTTAAATTTTAAATGTATGAAATTTAAGTTGTTTTAGAGTGATGGTTGTTTGGGTTAATTATATTTTGGTTTTATATTTGATAAAATATATAGTGATAAATAATGATACCTTACGGTGAGTATCTAAAATGTATTTATTCGGATGTCTTTTGTTATTGGTGAAAAGTATCTCATGGTGAATATATTGGGTTACTTATAAGTTTCCCTCTGGATTGTCGGTATCAATAATTTTGTATTTTGATCGTTTATGTTATTTTGAAATGTTTTTGAGTGGAATCTATGTAATCGATCTATACCCAAATTTTAAAACAAATTGTATAAAAGTTATCTGGGAAATATCTAAATGATAAATTTAAGTCGGATGAACGGTTATAGTTTTGTAAGGTTATATTAAGGGAGGGTAATTTAGGTTATTTGTTTCGTGGTTGAATGGGTCAATGGTTTCGATATATTTATGTAGGTAGTAAATGTAGAGGAGATCCGAGTGGGATTATATATATACTTGTTGATGGAATTGGATAGTAGTGAAGAGAATATTCTATGAGTTTATGTTTATTGTTTATCATCAGAAGTAGTTTGGTGGTGGGAGAATTTATTTGTAGATGTGTTGAAGTATAGTTTTTATGTTGTATTTTTGTAATTGTATAATGTTCGGATGGTTGGCATCAGTTGATGAATTTTGCTAGGGTTAAATAAGGGAAGAATATTTTTATGAGATCTATGTAGCTATTTACTCTAAATAAAATATTAAAATTATAGAATATTTAAATGTAAATTTAAAGTTGTATAAAAATCAAATTAAATTATTTCGGTTAGAATGATTTATATGTATAAATAAATATTTTTCTGTGGTAATTTCGGAGTGGTTTATTATTTTTTATATTTATATCTAATTTATAGATATTTATCTTGGTCTCCCTGAGTAGTGATTAAATCTAAATATGTAAATAAAGTATAAGATATTGTTATAAATTTTTGGTCAAAGGTAGATGGTTGGTAGTGAGGTTATTTGGATGTAAAATTGGAATTTAAATTAAAATAAATAATTTTATTAAAATAAATGGAAATGATTTTTTATTAATAAAAAATATAAAATTAAACATCAATTGATTTTAAAAAGGTCAAATAGAAATTATTTTCATTTAAATTGTTAAAAGTTTTAATTATTTAAAAAAATTTTTAAGTTATTGTCGATAGTACATAGAGAGTAGTTTGTTATTTGGATTTCGTTTAGAAGTAATGTTCTGGAGGTGATATGTTTTTCAGTATCTCAATCAGTTCATTTTTAAAAATGAGAGAGAGTGAGGTATACATCTCTCAACAAACATATGAATCTCAATATTTCTTTTTTATATTATCATGATTAACAACAAAACTCAATCATCATTGTTAGGTAGAGGTGTTTATTGGTCATAATTTCTTATCTAATTTCCATTGATTTAATTATAAGAGTTGAGGGTATTGTTTCAAATAATAAACAATATTTATTTATAGATTAAGGAATTAATTAATATGTTTTTATTTTATATATTAAATATTTTAATATTTATCTTTATTTTATCAAAAAAAAAATATTAAATATTTTTTATTTATATATAAAAAAATATTTTAAATTTAGATTGTGAATATATATATTTAATTTAATTTTAGTTATTTTTTATAGATTTAATAATTTATTTTATTTGGAATTGTTTTTTAAATATAAAGATATATAATAGAATTTTGATTAAAATTTGAAATATTTTCAATTTTAGAGTTATTAAGTAATCTATTTGTATTATTTGTTGACAAAAAAGCAATGTGACACAAACCATTATAAATTCTCTTAATAAACTTAACCTGCTCATCTGATATAAATGGCATTTGAATCCATTTCATTTTGATATTATTTTTAGGTTTAATTTTATTATATTGTTGATTACTTTTAATTTTTTTAATAATATTAGTAATAGCATTTTTGTTATAACCAATTTTGAACAAATCCTTAACAAATAAATTTACATTTTTTTTATTTTATAAGTAGAATATTTGCATAATTGTTCATTTAAAAATAAGAATGGCTTTAATCTAGACAACTTATGATTTATAGGTACATGTGATTCATATGGAATAAAACGTCTATTTTCAATTTTTTTAATTGATATAAAATAATCCAAATTGTATTCATTATCTATAACTTGAATACCCAAGAATTTTATGGAATTATATTTTTCTTGAGTTATAATACACTTTATATCCTTAATCTAATTTAATTCATTAAATAAATTGATTATTATATCATGCTTTCCACAAATAAAAATATCAACTACATGTCTATTATATATTTTAATTTCTTGATATCATAATTGCTTTAAGATTTTACTTTCATAAGTTGATATAACAAAATTGCAAATTTAAGCCACAGCAGGGAGACCCAATGGCTTACCATAACTCATTTTATAATATTCATTGTTAAAATTAACATAAATATTTTTATCAATAAACTGTAATATTTTTATAATAAAATTTATAATATTAGTTTTTATATTTTTTGAAACAAGAACATTATAAATAACATTAATTGACTGTATTTGATCTATTATTTTGTTTATATCGAAAGTACAAATTGTCTCATGTAATCCTATATTTATATCCTTAATTTTATTCACAAAATTAAACGATGATGAAATGGTATATTCTCCAAAACCTAAAATATCTTGAAATAATAATTCAATATATCTATATATATATAAGTGAGTAATTATTAAACACACATGTTTAAAAAATATAATCAAAACGTAATTAAAACATGCATAAATATATGTAACAATGTTGGTTGATCAAATAATACTCAAACATTTATATATTGAACTATTTCCAATGTTTCTAGAAAAAAAATAACTTTATTTAAATATTCGAAATACATTTAATTGTGAGTAATAGCACACAGGTTACTACCAGTTGAATGTATTTGGTAGGTTTAAATAAAGTTATTTTTTTCTAAAGACATTCAATACTTATATTAGATAATGGAAATAGTCCAATATATAAACATAACTAAAACACCATTATCACAACCTTTAGAAAAATACTCAAACATGTAAATAAATAAATAAATAAATAACAAATCAACCATATCAGTTTATAAACTGTCATTTAATTACAATAAAGTATCATTTACATGCACTAATATGTATCAAGATATACTATTTATAATTTGTACTATATGTGTAAATATACATTTTCAAAGAGTTTTCTTTTCTCTCCCTCTTTTTCTTTCATTTTTTTCTAATAAAATCATGCTTCTCTAATTTAAACATTAAAGAGTGATGTTAATTTTCAAGGTCTGTGGATGGAATTTCTGTTTTAAGATAAAATATGCACTGATATGACGATGTGTATATATATAATATAATGATAATAAACTATTATATACAGTCTTTCAATCTGCAGAAGTACTTTCAGTTAATTCCTTAACCTGCTTCAACTATATATATATTCCATTGATTCTTATTTATTTTAAAATGCCTTAAGAAAATCATCTTCCATATTTGAATATTTTATTTTTACAATTAAACATTTGTTACTATATCATATATTTGTAATCTTTACATTACTTATTATAATTGTAAGCGTTCAAAAACTTTATAAAATAGAAAAATAATTTCTAAATAAAGTTCATAACTATAACCATGACACTTGGCATTATTGGATATATATTTTTTCTATTCAAAAAAGTTTATAGAATAAAATATTTCTTATTTGAATTGTATTTTTGAAATACAAAATAAATATAGGATTATTTATTGTTAAAGAAAGAAAATAAAAATTAAAATTAAACATTAAATTTAATAATACTAAAGTTAAAAAAAAATCTACTGGGAGTGACAAAAAGCCATTCTTGCTACCCAGTAGAAACTGTTTCTACTAGACCATAACACATTTTTACATTTTGTCTTCTTAAAAATATTATTTTCAAATAAAATATAATCATGTATGTTTTGGTTTAAAATAAGTATTTAGAAAAAATATTATGTAAATAATTTTTAATATGTAAACAAATGATTGAAAATTACAATTTTTCTATATAAACACATTGTTTTTATTACTTGCCTCTGAGATAAATACTCTATCAAATCAGAAATTGTTTTGTCTATGGAGATCCAATTAGGGCAAACTTATTCTTTTTATATGTAAATTATATATTATAATATCAAATAGGTCAGTGGATGCTAACATCTTCAGATTTTTTTCAACTAATAATTTTAAAATGATTTTTGTGGCAAAATACAACTGCATGGTAATTTAATATTATAGATTGTAGTTTCAAATAGGTCCATCTGATGCTGACATCTTCAGATTTTTTAAACTAATAATTCTGTGATTTTTGTGGCAAAATAAAAAGGTGTATGGTAATATAATATTATAGATTGTAATTTTGAAAAAGTCCATCTGATGCTGATATCTTCAGATTTTTTCAATTAATAATTGTAAAATGATTTTGTGGCAAAATAAAACTGTGCATGATAATCTAACATTATACAATACCACAAAATAAACAAAAAGTGAATATATAAGTGACAGCATATTATAGCAAAACTTACAAACCAAGACCACAACTCTCATGCTTATCATTAAGGGATGTGTTACAAAGTGACATAGTTTAACTATTCACCACAAAATGTGTAAGTCACTAGTATTTCCAGATGACATTACTATAAGTGTGACAATTTATTTTGGTACCTTTGTGTATATAGTGGGAAAAGTTGCTAAAACTAAATTTGGTTTAAAATTGGACAAAGCAGCTGTTGAAACTACTGAAGTAATTCAAACATGGCAGGAAGACTTCTGCTTGAAAAATATTTTCAAGTGGGTCACAAGATTTCTTGATGGCAAGGTGATCCAAACATTCCAGAACATTATAATTTTTATTACATGTAGAAAAACTACACTGTTATATTAACATGTATTGATTTCAAACATGGTACTTTTTGCAGATTAGAGTGATAATCTGTTGCCCATTCACTGAAATTTACTATATATACTCTTAAGCAAAAAATAAATTTTAAGCACTGTTGATGTAGTTAATTGTTTAGACAAAAATCAAAATATTGAAATATGCATTCATGTTCTGAAATGCATTTGTTGGAACATTTTTAGAATTTTTTTCATTAGTCTACATCAGCAGTCCCCAACCTTTTTGCACCTAAGAGCACATTCTATAATACTGGCTAGGTGGCGGACACCATTTATTTTTTCAATGTAAATTTATAGTTGAATATTGTTAATGATAGACTCTTTTACACTGTAAAAGTATAGTATGACCTACAACTTGATTACAATATAATATAATAATTTATAAGAAATCTTAAAAATTAAATTTATTTGTATCAGATAAATAATTTTTATAGTGTTCGGATAATGGTGGGCACACGTAAAATGGTCTGCGGGTGCCATGGTGCCCGTAGGCATAGGGTTGGGGACCTCTACATTAAGCATTTTTAATTTTACATTTCCTGCTGCTATGTTCATTACAACATTAGTACTTTTTCACATTGAAAGCTTAACAAAACATCTTTATCTTCTATATATGCTACTGACATGTATATAATAAATATAAAATAAGTCCTACAGTATCATAAGTAATTTTAGATCATGAAGGGAAATATAATTATGCTTTTAGTCTTTAGTCTTATAGAAGTGCAAGAGGTTTGTACTGATTCTAAGAAAATGTAAAGAAAAGATTCTACTATATCATCAATATTTTTAGACCATAAAACATAATGTAGTTATTTGTTATCATTCTTAAGTACTTTGCACTAAATATAATGATGAGATGCATTTTGAAAAATACACACTTCAATGTATAAGTTTGTATTTTTATTTGGAATATAACAATTGCCTTTAACAAGGATATTCTGCAACATAAATACATTAATGTGATCATTAACATTTTCAATGTTAAACAAATGCAATTTATCTACTTTACTTTGAACACCTTTTAGCAAAAAAACTTTTTATTGTACATAAATGCATACACAATCTTATGTTTCAACTCACCTGCAGTCTTCTTCAGAGCCACTTTTACTTTTTTTTAAATTTAAGTAAAAGTGGTTCTGAATAAGACTGCAGGTCAGTCAAAACATAAGATTGTGTATGCATATATGTACAATGAAAAGTTTTTTCTTAAAAAGTGAGTGGATAAATTGCATTCATATAAGATATTATAGCAAAATAAAGGAAGTGGGGAATTTGGTAATATTTTCAATGTTATTGTTAACATTTTCAATGCTTTCTTTGTATGTAAAACAAAATTGGTATTACCTCTAATTTATTACATGAGGTTATCATATTTTTGTGACTTAATTTATATGATAGTTATTTCTAAATTTTAAAACTCTGTTTCTACACAGTATTCACAGAAGTGATTATGAGAAACTACACAAACTTTCAATTGTTAGCAATTGTTTACTTATTCCTATGTGAGCGGCTCAAGAATAGAAAGGCATAAAATGAAGTTTAGCCTGATAAAAGCAGATTGTTTTAAAATGCAGCTTGGGATGTGGCTGTTAAAATGATCATAAGATGTTTTTATTATACAATGATCTATTTTTGACTAAAAATAATTATAGAATTAAGAAAAGTCCTCAAGAAATGTAGTTAAAAAATAGTCGTAATAAAAGAAACAATGAAAGCACATAAAGCAGAACATAAGAAAAATAAAATAGAGAGCATAAAAATCATCTTGAATGGGTGAGAATGTGACAAAAACAAGATAATACATTAAAACACATATATATATATATTGTCAAACTTTTTCTTCAGGGCATGTCTCAGGTCTACCTTATTGCAAACATCCACTTTTACAGAAAGTTAAACCATCTCCCTCAATGTTACTTGGATTTCCCCCTCAATGTTATTTGAATTTCATGAACAATCTTCATTTTTTAGACAATATAAACATCTCAATTTTTTCTCCATTATGCCACCTAATGTAAGATTTTGTAATGAATAGAGGCCTTATGATTATATACAGTATTATCAGATTAGTTTCAAGCTTATGGCTTTAATACTGGAAGAGAATAGAAAGTCCTTCCTGAAGAAAACTATAAGCCTGAAACTAGTCTGGGAATACTGAATAGAACAGCACATGATGCAGTTTTATTCTATTAGTTACTAAAGCTTGCAGTAACCGACATAGAGATGATAAAAGAAAAATAGACTGCTAAAATGACAATATGTAAGTTATGGTCATGTTATAGTGTCTTGTAGTCTCTTTAGTTAATATAGATGTATCAAATCCCTGAATCTTTGTCTGTATTGTCAAATCACTCTTGCATAAATTAAAATTAGTTTCTATCCATTTTTTACACCTTCTGGAGCAATGGATTATCATTGTACTGTAGATATATATTGTCAAATGTATTCAATTTTTTTATCAGTACCTCCTTTATTTCAATGCTGCCACAATCCTCCACCAACACAAAATGTCAAACGCCCTTCTCTTTCATTCTATTTGTATTTTATGGGCAACGTTTATTCAAGCGAATCACAGGCACTAAATAACTAAAACTCTCTAAAACATCATATGATCACCACTTTCAATGTTTACACAAGCTGTTAAAACAGTAAATAACTTTTCATACAGTAGCGCCACCTGATGCAAGCCTTAGTAATCAGTTGATGCAGGAAGATTTGTGCATAAAATGTTTATCTAGTGTCTACTCTTCCAATATTCCCAGACTAGTTTCTACACTGTGGCATTTATCAGTGAATAGCCTTAGATCTGAGAGCACTGCACTTAGGTCTTAGGATTTCAAGATCTTGTCTTTTACTGCAGTATTCTCAGATCATAAGATCTAGTTGCAGTGCTCTCAGATCCAAGGCTCCTCACTAATGAGTATGCACAAGATAGGAATTTTATGCACAAACTCCCTAGAACCATTGATTTTTAAACACTTGTACAGGGAGGCACTGCTTGTATAAAAAGTTTGCTACACAAACCTTTTACCTTCTTGACAGGTCAATTTTATTTTACTGTAGATGTATAAACCTTTTTTTTTTTTGTAAATAAAAGTAAATATTTAATAAAGTAAAAAGCTTTTATTAAATGTTTGAAGTTTTTAATTTTAAAATAAAATTAACTTGTTCCTTTAATTTTACCTAACTCAAACATACTTGTGTTCGCTGTCAAACTTTTAGCAGGCATACGGTGTTGATTAAACACACGAGAAATGTCTAATTTAAAAATAAGATTCGTGCTTTCTCTGGCTTCCTCTTATCTTACTTTTCATTTTCACTTTTTAAAACGCTGATAGCATATCTAAAGATTCTAAACGGACATCGGAGATGGAGTTCAATTTCTTGATCTAATAAACTAACTCTTTAAAAATATTGAAGAATGCAGAAGCAGTGATAATTAATTAATAAAATACCTTCCCCCTTTTTATCGCAGCTAACCTTGAGTCTTGGAGTTTAATCAATTGAAAATAAAGTTTAAATCTAATCTCTAAGAAGTTATTACCTAGTTTAATGAATGGCTTTTAAAAATTCTCTTTTTTTCTTTTTTTTTATGTTCTCTATTACAATTCTTACATAAAAGTTAAAAAAGAGTATATATCCGCACTATTTATTTATTATTTAAATATTTTAAATTTATTTATTCTTTAAAAAAAAGAAACCAAAAAAAAAATCTTTAAAAATTAAACAAAAAAATTAAGATGAATAAATAGATAAATGATTGAATGATTTATTGTTTGGATGATCATAAGAGATTGAAGCATCGTAAGTAACAGGGTTGTAACAGTGATCTATGGACCCCGAGTCCCAAAGTCAGCCCGCCTTACTAGCAGTTCTAAGCCGAGCAGGGTATAATAATCGAATCGTTTATTGATCGGGATATCATAAGAAGTTCGCATACCGGTAATGATGGGAGAGTGGGGGGAGGGGGGATCAGTGGATTTTAAATTCCAAAGACAACCAGCCACCTTAGCACTGCTCGAAATCAAACCAAGAAGAGAAACATAATCGTACAGTTTATTGCTCAGAAATCCATGGTAGTTTGATCGCCAGAAGTGACGGAGTTGAAGCTATATGTATTCCATGGACCTTGAGTTTCAACATCAGTCATCCTCCCACTGCTCTAACCCAAGCAGGGATCAGGAGATTGTGACACGTTTGAGCACTAGAAGTGTTTGAGCTAATTCAGGTACCCTTAGTTCCAAAATCAGCCATATTACCACTGCTATGAACCATGAGGGGCAAAATAATCATATGACTAAATGCTCAGAAGATGAGAAGTAGGAATAATGGAAGTAATGGGCTTAGATCAGTAGATTTTGAATTGTAAAGTTAACCAGTAACTCTAGGCACTGCTCTAAACCAAGTTAGGCAAAGTAATTGAATAAAACATTCGATTATGAGATGTGATAAAGCTGGAGCGATAATTCATGAAACTCGAGCTCCAAAATATGCTATTTTACCGCTGTAATAAACTACAGGAAGCAAAATAATTGAATGATTTATTGCTCAGAAGTTCAAAAGATATCCAAGCATGAAAGTTGACAAGCTGGGCCATAATGTGTGGTCTTCAAACTCTGGAATTCATCACCATACCTCTCCTCTAAACCTGTCAGAAATAGAAATATATTTATTTCAAAATAAAATATAACAAAAACAGTACTGATCTACTTGGCTACCTTTCTTTTAACTGGGCAATTTTGGGTATAAATACATACAAAAATACAACTGAAATGAGAATAGTCATGAAAGAGAGTAAAAGCTTGAAAATAATATATATATATATATAGTTATTTTAACCATAGTAAATGCTTAATCAGATTCCTAAAATAGGGATAATAGTGTAAAGTGCGTGAAAGAATTCTATAGTCTGAAGCATGAAGCATGGACCATGAGCTCTCTGGTCTGCTACTCTACCACAATATTATATTTCATATTCAATGGCTCAGTATATAATTCACCATAATAATTCTCACTATGTTGCACTGCTGTATTGATATCTAAGCTATTATATGTTATGATGATCTTTAGAAACTCTCCATTATTTTTAAACAGTAACAATTATTAAATTATATTAATGTTATCATAAAGGGAATGTCCTGCTGAGAGAATAAAATGACAAGGTACAACACTAAAATAAAAATGAATATTTGGTACATGAATTATTTACTATGTAACTGAAAACAAACTTTAATGATATATAGTAATTAATTACATTGAAAACATCACATGATCACTATTCTTTATGCTTACACAAGCTGTCTACACAGAGCCAAATCTCTCTATACAGTAGCCCCACTCAGCTCTAGCCAGAGTAATCAATGGATGAAAGAGGGTTTGTGCATTAAATCCCTATCTAGTGCCTACTATACAAGCTAATGACCTTGAATTGAAAACATTATTGTGGTTTTCTTTAGGACTGAAAGCTTTATAATTAGCTAATAAGATAAAATGTGGCTACTGGAGGGTTGCATTAGATCCTAAGATCTAGGTGCAGTTCTCTCAGATTCAAGGCTTCTCACTGATGAAATCCACAAGCTAGAAACTAGTCTGTGGATGTTAAATGAGTAGGCACTACATAGGGATTTTATGCACAGAACTTTTTGCATCCATTGATTACTCTGTCTTGCACTGAGTGGCACTACTGTATGGAGAGTTTTGCTTCTGTGTACATTGAAAATATAATTTACTTACCTAACTTTTTATTTAAATTGTTTGTAACAACAGAAAAATTCTTATTCTCTGCAAATCAAAAATAAATGTTATTGTAAATTTAAACAATATCTTCTAAAAAAAGTAACACTTAATTTGCTACGTAATTAAAAATTAATGTTTTGATTGTACATAGTAACGAAGTGTGTAAAAGAAAATTAAAATGTTATCATTAACTAAAATTTGATACTCAACTAATTTTTATGTGGATTTTTCAATAGCTAAATTATTGATTTATCCAAATTCCTTTTATTTATAAATGTAAAAATAAAAAGGTCTAGTTATTTATGTTATTAAAATTACAAATAGTCAATTATACATTGCATTTCTTAATCTAATTTTTATTTAACTGAAATGCAATTAAACTGGTGAGCCATTTTCTGAAATGTAACTACACAGTAAAACAAATTCAAGCATTTACCCATTAGAAAATTACAAAATAATTGACAACATAATATAAATAAATTTAAATATTTACTATTGCATTAATGCTTTCTTTTGCACATTCTTTATTTTAATTTAACATATCATGATTTAACATAATATTAATGTCATTCTATGTAATTATAAAATGAAAATTGTAAAACATTAAAAATTATTACATGTGATATGTTGGACTATTTCCATCATTTATAAGTGAATGTTTAATGTATAGAAAATTTTAAACTTTATTTAAACTTTCCAAATGCAAACAACTTGTTAGTAATAACACACAAATAGGCAATACATGTTAGTAATTACATAACATTTCTAGTAGTATTATTCTCCTCTTCTTCAGGTGTTGCTGGCCTGTATGCACAGTGACAATATTCACTTAGAAGTTGAACTTGCATCTTTAGATTCTTGAATATCGAATTTAAGGCAAACACTCTACAAACCTTTAGACAAATATTAAAAATTATTATTTGTTTTAAAATTGTTTCAATATCTACCATGTAACTATGAAACTATTACACAGCATTGATATATAAGTTGGTAGGTTTTTTTTTTTTAATTATTAATATTTTTGATAAAATAGTTATTATTTATTGCCTTTTTTAAATTTTAAGTTATTTTTAATCAGGTTTTTATTTACTGCAACAAATTACAATAAACAGTAATAAAATATTTTTTTAACATTATGTTTGTTTACCTTTTATACAAGAATTATGATTTATGATACTTTGGAGGTCAATTACTCATGTTGCTTAGGGGGAAATTTGTATATATTTTAAAAGATATGATAAAATACAAAAATAGTTGGTTTAATTATATACCAAATGTCCAAACAATAAAGTGATATCAGATTTCAGAATAAAAATTATTAATCTTTTAATTGGCTAAATTCCAAATTAATCTAAGCTAAATTTGTAAAAATTTAATTTTCATATATGTGTCCATTGGTTTGAATATTTTTGTCAAAAAATGACTGTTTAACAAATTTATTATTATAATTAATTGGTACTTATTAAATAGCCACTGTACATCCCTTAGTGGTGATATTTCTGTGCAAAAACACAGAAATATGCCATTTACGTGGCAAACTTATTGCATGTAGAACAGTACTGTTCATATTAGGCATTAGCAGGCCTAGATGCTGTTACACACAAATATTATGACCCACTGATGTGCTTTGTGACACTATGCAAATAGTGCACACTTCACAGATCGCTACTGTGTGATGTGAGGGTGTATGTAATTCAACTGGCCATAACTTTCTTAATGTGCATTCAAAGTAATGATTAGACTCTAACTGACATAATATTACATACTAATAATTGTAATCAAATTACCATGCTTTTCTGCACAGTTTGGAAGGTGAACAGAATTGCAAAAGGTTAGGCCAAACATCATTTCCCAGAACTCATATGAATAGGCATGTTTTCATGAGAAGAGCTACGAGAGAAATTGTAAGCTTTGTTTGATCAGAGTAATGCATCTTTTAGATGATCCTTTGGATTAGACAAATTGTAAGCTTTGTTTGATCAGAATAATGTATCTTTTAGATGATCCTTTGGATAGGCAAAACCCTCATCCATTCTCTCTATACATTCCAGTGCTACATGCTGCAATTTAATTTAATGGAATTTAATTAGGGCTGATTAGTTTGTTAATCAAGTGTCTGTTTGTTTTTTAATTTTGTTTAAATGTTTAATTTATTATTAGAAGAATAATATACATTTTTAAATAAAAAGAAAGGTGTTTTGTTTTTGACATTTAATGTAGAATGCTAAGAATAATGTAAACTTGTCTGAGGCTGCATGTTGTTTTGGAAATCATAATCTTGGTTTGATCAGAGTAATGCATCTTTTGGATGATCCTTCAGATTGGCAAAACCATCAGTCCTTCTGTCTGCACATTCCAATCCCATGGGCTGCAATTTAATTTACTATTAAAAGAATAATGTTTATTTTTAAATAAAAAGAAAAGTGTTTTGTTTTGTCCTAGCCTGAAAACATTAAATTAAAACATTTTTGCACAGAAACAGCTCCACCAAGTGATGTACAGTGGCTATTTAATAAGTACCAATTAATTTTTATCATAATTAAAAGCTTAAAAAAATATACCAGTAAAAAATTATTTAAAGAAATAAAAAACTAAGCTTTATATATATTACTGAGAATAGTGTTTTTTTTTTTGCTTCTTTTTTACTGATGTAAATTTTTTTTTAAAACAAAAATCATATAATTATAGCAATAGATATATTTTATATTTAGTAAACAAAAACATCTTATTAAAAGCAATCTAAAAACAAAATTAATTTTATATATAATAATTTTTACTTGATTAATAAAACATGAACAAAGACTTCTATTTTATATAAATTGAGTTCTAAAATTAGAGTTTTATATTTTGCTAACAATTTATATTAATAAAAAGTAAACAATATATTTTTTATTAATAATATGAAAGTATTTACTATAAGTTTGCCTTACAAATTCCAGTATACAGAATATTCTAAGACTGTTTATCATAAATCACGGTTGTCAATTTAGAAGTGAAAATACATTTCAGTGATAAACTAGAATTTGTAGAGTTAATATTTTTTAAAATATTATAAAAACAAAACACATTTCAGTTATATATGAGATACTTATTAAGACCAATGCAAATTTGAGAAAATATTCCCAACTTAAGCTTCAAAATACCAATCCAAATTGTAAAATGTGCCCCAGCAACCATCTTCAGAACTTCTACTCACTATTGATGGTTTTGATTGCCCCAGAAATCTTCTTCAGACTTTCTCCACAATTCAATGTAGTGGTAGAGACTCAGATTCTAATGCTTACAATTACCACAACCTTTCTGATTTTGGAACAATCAGTGCTCAAACCATTCAATTACTTGCTTGCTTTTTATTTATAGAGAATAAACTTGGATGGAGTGTAAACACAAAAGTTAATATTTGAATAACTCTCCCAAATGGCAGGATACTTTAGCAATTTCCTCTGTGAATAAATCTTAAAATTCAGACTTTTTATTTATTCACAGAGGGCGCTGCTGAACTACCAGAATGTTTAGAAGGGTGATTTGAATATTTTTTTTAATTTCCAGCTAGCGATATGCAGTGGAATATTCTTTTACACAAAGAGTTGTATATAAGGATTAACAAAAAAAAATAATGTAAAATTCCATGGGTAAGAGGGAAACCAATACAAACAATTTTTATTTTTTTAAGTAATAAACTTTATTAAACAAACATTTAAATATGTACAGGAAATATCTACAAATTAGTTTTGATTCACTTTATCCTTTACACCAAATTTATCAATCCTGACCCCAAAGCACCACAATGAAAATCTATAAGACTTTCATTGTTGAAATGTTAATATTGTTTTCTTATTAAATCCTAGAGTTAGACCTTACAAATTGTATTCCTAGTTTAAAACATGGAACCTTTCTTCTCTCTTGAGAGATTCTTTATTTTACCACTCTACATACCTTTACTGTTTTATTTTTTTTGGGTGTGTGTACTTTTACTCCCACTTTTCACAAATAGTCATAGCAGTCCCTCCCCATACTATTTCCATTACCGTCTTCAGCCAATATTTCAAACACCTAGCAAAATAGTTGTCCCAATCATTGTCAAGTTTCTTTAACCAATTAAACTTTTTATTATCAAAGATTAAAGAACACTGGAATGTCCATATAGTTTTCAATACATGTATTATCACCATTGCATTATGAGGTTATTACATTTTGCTTCAGTAGTATTTTAAGATTTATCATTGGGGTGTGGAAAACTGTACCTTAGCCTCCCAAAAGCACTGCATTCTTCTAGTAAGTGTTGAAATGTTTCACATTTATTTTTACAAAATGAACAAGTTTTCTCTAAGCTCATTCCCGATCTTTTATTAAAGTATGTTGTGGTCGGTAAAATTCCATTGATCAACTTGAATATGAATTTCATATGTGTCTGTGGTGTATAAATTGAATGGAATTTAACTAGGACCTCTTTCATTGAACAATTTATCCATGAATTTTCATGAGGTTTTACTCCCATTCTTATGTCTTTATATCTAATTCCTTCCAAATTTTGCACATTTAGGTTATCTTGTATGTCCTTATATACAATAAACATATCTGCCAAATAAGATCTTCTCTCCAGCCCTATTTCACTATATATTTTTATATCCCCTGTTGGCGGACTGAAGTATTAATCCTTAATAATGTTTAAATATATTCTTGCAGTAATAAAATCTACACATACCTTTGGATAAATTAAGTTAAGCCCTCTCTTATTAATGGATAACTGTAATATTGCCGATATCACTAAAGAAAAGTTATTATTTTCAAATGTTCTTATTAGCGTGATTGAAGTATAGTAATAAAATTGAAAGTTGTATGTTTATTTAAGATAATACACATGGAAAACCCCATAATACATTTAATTTAATCTATCTAGTCGCATTTAAAAATAATAAATACATCAATCCTTTCTTAAAGTTTAAAATATATAACTGGTCTGAAATGATATCTGGGAGATGTGGTATTAGAATTAAGAGAAGATGCTGGTCACCTAGATTTAATTGTAAAAATTTTAAAAAAATCAAATGCTAAAATGAAGTCAGTATGGTCAAATTGTTGGTAGAAGTGAGAATAAAAGAAGAGAAAATATATTTCTAGAGAATGACTTTAGAAAATATTAAGAGACGTTAAAAAAGACCATTTGTGAAATGGTTGGAAGAAAAATAAATTTCAGAAATTCTAGAATAAGATTCTAGAGATATTTATTTTGCAGTGGATTAATATTGGTTAAAAGTTATGATGACGGTATGTAAAGATTCCTTTGGGGCTATTATTTGCTGCATATAAAATTAACAAGTATGTGTACATAATATCAGAATAATAAAAACTACGGCAATGTAATTAAATCGAGCTTTAGTGAAAGTCATAATATTATATCAGTACCTTAATAAAACCTATTCTCCAATTTTTAGTAAATATCTTTTGCTTTAATTAAAGAAATATCTTTAAGTGACAAAGTTACATGTATAAAATAAATTAATAAGACGCATAATTTATAAAACGCGTTCACCGAAATTTTTTTTTCAGTTGAAAAACTTTTCTAAGAAAACAATAGCCAAACTGCATAAAACAAGAACATTTTAAAAAAATAGAGAGAGAGAGAGAAAGCTGAATAAAAGATTATTCAACAACGCACTTTCTTTGATCTTGAAATTATTACTTTTTAATTTTATTACGCAGAATTTTTAAATAAATGCCTAAGTATATTGGTTTCTTTTTCTAGTTAATTCTAATATCATAATAACTTCGAGAATAAAGTAAAACTAATTAATCTGTTTTCATTTTTTTTTATTTCTTTTCTAGAGAAAATGCTAATAGATGAAACAATAATCTTTGAAATTGAAAAAAAAAAAATTCCTGGAATTTTGTTACTAGGATATTTTAAAAATAAACTAATCTAAGAATTTAATATATATATATTAATACTGATTTTGCTCAAAGCTAGATTGGTTTATATATGAAAATCCCATGAAAGCATTCCGGGCTTTTTAATACCGGGGATCGTCAATTTCTTGTCAAGGCAATCTTTTTCTTTTAAATAAAGGGTTGCCTTGGCACTAAATTAAAAATTATTGGTGTTCATAAACATAGCCTACATTAATATGATTTACGTATATATAAACATTAAAAACATAAAGTTAAACTAGTCAATAAATAATCAAAATTACCCCAAATTCACAACTCAACCAGAGTAGCCAAAAAGTAAACTTTAAAACACTACCAATGGTTTCACGGCTACAAGCAGACTTTTCAATTATGATTCTGAAGCAATTATAATATGTATGTAAAACTTCTTTTAATATTAAGGGTATATGGGGGTATGTGAAATTGTGGGTAATGTTTAGTTTAAATACGTCATTATTTTGTAGTTCTATACACTTGAGAAATCTGTTTGTAGCAGTGAAACTATTGCTAGTATTTATTGGTAAAGTTTATTTTTTGGTTAATCTGGTTGAGTTGTGAATTTGGGGCAATTTTGATTATATATATATATATATCATCAGCAGCTCTTCTTGAATAAGTATTGCTATATAACTATTGAAGAAATGAACAAATTGTGAAGACAGAGAGTAAAAAATAGGCAAAGATGTAAGTCAAAAATAGTCTTGCATTTAGCTGATGAAGATGTGATTGTACACAGTCACACATTTGGTAATTCTGTTGTGTACTGATTTTCTATTAACTTAAATAACTGAAGGCAGTGAAGAAAAATAAAGAAATTAAGAAATAAAAATAAGAATGTTGGTAATAATTATGGAATAAAAAATTTAAAAGTCTGTGACTTACATTCATCTGTCCATTTCATTGAAAAACCAATGATGGAATGGTCAAAGCCCTAGTCATACCTATATATATATATATATATATATATATATATATATATATATATATATATATATATATATATATATATATATATATATATATTATATCATCTAATGCCTCATATTACCCAACATTATTTATCTGTATATATTAATAGAAGTTGAATGGCTGAACTCATACTAAGATGTAATCTATTCCCCACCAAATATATAATTTCAATGCAGTATGTAATTTGCTTATACTGAATGTTTCTTATATATGTAAATAGAGGGATTTGAACTCAGTATTTTTTATCTATTCATTCTCCATTTTATCTTATATGGAATAGGTGTAAGAATAGAAGAATTTTATAATAAATAACAACATATAAGCTAAACATTGCCAATTTATTTTGAGAAGTATATTCTCTTATTCTTCTCTTTCACTTTCTTTTAAGCAGAGAAGAAGATTAGAGCTCTGATGAAGACTGCTGGACAGTCAAAACTGTAAGGAAAATAAAGAAGTTTTTAAGAAAATTGAGTGTGTCTATGCAAAGAAAGTGAAAGAGAAGAATAAGAGAATATACTTCTTAAAATAAATTGGCAATGTTTAGCTTACATATTGTTATTTATTATAAAATTCTTCTATTCTTACACATATTCCATATGAGATAAAATAGAGAATGAATAGATAGAAAAATAAAGCAGAGACACAGATTAAAGCTCTGATGAAGACTTCTGGATAGTCAAAACTGTAAGGAAAATAAAGAAGTTTCTTTTAAAAAAATTGTTTGCATTGAAGTGTATAACAGCAGAGAAGATTAGAGATCTGATGAAGACTGCTGGACAGTTGAAACTGTAAGGAAAATAAAGAAGTTTTTAAGAAAATTTTTTTGCATTGAAGTGTATATGAAAGAAGTGTTATAACCACTTTATTTTGTGAATAAAAATATATACCAGAAAATAGATATAGCGAAGAGTGTCATCTATGTGAAAGTTCATTTATATGATTCTGTTGGAATATTGCTTGTGAATTATCTTAGTAACATATGTTTGGTCCATGAATGGGTTTATATTCTTAAAAGTTACACATTTTCTAAGCTGTAACATTATTCAATGCTCATTAAAATGATTAGATTGTATATATGTGCATGTAAAATAAAATAAATGTAGTCTTTTTACAAACAGCCTAAGATTGATAGTAAACTTATCAGTATCTGGGAACTTCGTAGATTTTTAAACTGAAGCAAAATGTCCACTGGTCAACCAGTCCCAGATGGATATAGGAATTAGCATATCTATTAAGTATCCAAACAATTGTGAAATCCATTACATTCAAAATGCAAAAATAGCCTTATTTATGGTATCTCTCAAGAAAATTAGGCTAAGTATGTAATGTATTTGTTCAACTTTTGTTTTTGTTTTAATAGAAAAATAATTAATTGTGACAAACATGGAGAACGTTTTAATACAATGAAAAATAAATATTGCTGAATAAGAAATGGATATTTTACGGTCACTTTTTTTTTTCTAATTACAAATAGAACATTAACATTTTACCTCTAACCACTTAAAGGTATTGTATTAAAATAACCAGCCAATTAGCTCCTTCAAGACAAGTCTTTCATGGTTATACTTATCACTCTTCAACTGACTGAAAAGCTCATTGAAAGCATCCAAATGCAATATAAAATATTTTTATTATGAATATAAAACATAAATTGATTACATTTTTTTTTCATGTGTCATAGCATCATCCAGGAAGCGAACCCACTAACCTGGGACAACTGCTTGTGAAGCCGCTGTTGCTCACCTCTCGACTACCACTGCTTGACATAAACATAAATTGATTACATTTTGATGCATAAAATAATCCCATGATAAAATTTTAAATATTAAGCATCTAAATATCACGTATTAGCCAACGATAGACATGAAAGCTACAAATTATCACCAGCTTAGACAATAATTAATATTAATTAATAATACTTCATACAATGACTCCAATGTATAATACTAAACTGGTAATAATATGTAATTCAATAACTTTTTAACTAAGTTTAAATATACCAGATTATATATTTACATGTAAACAATCTTTTTCAGTTTTGGCATCATACTAAAACAATCAGATCTTTATCTTTTGTCTTTCTTATTGCACTGTCAAATCGATATAATCTTAATTACATTTATGTTCTTTATTACTTTTTACACTGCTTTTTTAAAAAAAATTATAATAAAAACTTTATTAATAACATAAATATTTACAATTTATACAAGTTGTTAAACAAATGATAACCAAACAATGCTTTTTTTACAACTCACAATTGACAATTTTGATTGCCTCAGTAATCTTCTTTAGAACTTTTATTTACATTCCAAATACTCACTATTGATGGTTTGAATTGCCCCAGCTATCTTCTTCAGCTGAGACAATTGAAACCATCAATAGTAAGTTGTAAACAAACATTGAAAAAGTACTAAAGCACATAAATGATATTAATAATATATGGATTTGACAATGCAACAAGGAGGTTAAAGTTATAATTTTTCATAAAGAAGATAATGAATAGTGGAAATAAAGTTGGATAAGAAGAAAAAAGAAACATTGATATATATATATATGAGCGGATGCATGGAACATATAAGGAACATCAAGAATTTAATAGAACAGTTAAAATTAGGAAATATAAATAGAAGTTCTGAAGAAGATTGTTGGGCAGTCAAAACTGACAATAATGGGTAGTAAAAAAAGCATTGTAAAAAGTAATAAACAACATAAATGATATTAATACTTTTAACTCTTCTGGTATAACTTTTCTTGGATTATGATACTATTATTTAGTTGTGAGGTTGTGGTACATTACATTGGGATGTTATTGGTGACCTCTGCAGACAGCTGAAGAAGGTTGTTGCAAGCCACAGAAAATTCTAATAAACAGACTATTATAGAGAGGCATCACAATTAATAATAACGTGTGTATATGTATATTAAATATATTTATAGATTTTTAATTTGATGAACCATGAAAATTAAAGATTAGATTCGTGTAAATAGATAACTTTACCTTTTTGATGTCAGAAAACTGTCAATAAATAATTCACAGACCTGCAGCTAAACACTTTTTCTCTATTAACATACATAATTGCTCTTTTTGTCTTGATTTATATATATACTAGTTTTTATTTATGGATCTGAAACTTAGACACTTAACAGAAGAGCAATACAAAGACTTCAGATCACTCAAAGAAGTATGGAAAGATACTTGTTAGGACTAACAAGAAGAGTTTGAAAATGTAATTCATGGGTAAGAGAACAAACAGGTGATACTGATATCATTAAAAGAATTGAAAGACTGATGTATTCCAAAAGATTATAAAACACCCAGAAATAGACCACATGTGAGATGGATGTATGAAATGAAAATGTGCAGGGAAAATGTGAAGAAGGAGACTGGAGATCGGAGAAGGTAAAATGAATTTGGAAAGATGTTTATCCTGCAATGGATTGACAATGATTGATGATGAAGAAATATGTATGTGTAATTATCAGTTGTATATATTTAACATGTATAATGGTAATATATCTGTCTACAATATCCATAATCAGAATAATATGATAAAGACTTCAGTGATGATAAAAATATTTTACAGAAAATTTAAGATCTGGCAATATTCTGAACTTAAGTCAAGAAATGTCATTCAGAGAAGATGGTGGCCTACTATTTTCTTAAGACCTGTTGAACTGATTTTGAATATAATGGCAAGAAGGTGAACAGGAATCAAGATGAATAATTCATTACATAGTGGTATTTCATGGAAAATTTATAATATTTATACAAATGTGGGTGACAATTTGCATATTTTTATAGAAATAAAAAATGAGTGAACCCATATTTAAATGTGTACAAATGATTAATATTTCTAAAAGGCCAGTTACAGCAAGCATTATGAAGAAACAATGCCCCCTATCAGAAGATGGCAGAATTTTTAAGCTAATGATTCCATTGATTGGATATTTAGAATACTATTTTTAAAATTACAATCTTTTTACATATTTCATGCTATCTATATTAATCCTTCAAAAGGAAGTCATTTCTATTGTTCTCCCTAGTGGCAATTTTCCTAATCATTCAACATCTGATCATAGTATTAAACCTTTATTCAATAGTAAAATTCAATATGTTGAATTTGATCTGTTAGAAATGTAAGTTTGCAAATGGAAAAAATCCTTAAAAATATTATATTGAACTTTGCGAATATTGAAAAAATAATAATGTGAAAACATAATGGAAACAATAGATTGTTTCTTATTGGATGATGGGAATGAAATCAGTCATGTGATTGACTCCAAAAATTTAATGAAATCTTTGGAGTTAGTTTTTAAAATGGGAAATAAATAAATATGAAGTCTTGAAAAAATCTATTAAATTATTTTTCAAATTAAAAATTGCAATTATAATTTGTAGAATATCTCAAAATATCATATAACTATCTATAAAGGTATTAATGATCTGTTTCACAAAGGTTTTGTCATCATACTCACTGTAGTATTCTGTATCATTATGCTAAAAATTATTAATTTCTATTTTTAAAAATAATACATATAACTTTTATTATTATATAATTATTGTGTAAAATTAAGTATAAATCTTTAATGGGTTAGGCAAAAAATCAATTTTTACAATTCCATAAATCTTCTCAAATTAATCTTGCAAAAGATCTCAAAACCAGAGAACAAAAACTAAAGCCATTGACCACATGGAGACTGGACTAAATTATTTTGAACTTATTGATTATTAAAACATACTGACCAATTCAGATTTTTTAATATTTCTGTTTTTTTCATTACAATGTTTTATGAGGCTGGAAGTCAAAAAATTAAATTTGCATTTTTTGCCCTTTGCTGAGAAATTTTGTGAACCTTTTTTTTACAACTTTAAAATTCATATACTTTTTTAATAATATTTTAATTTCAAAAACATTCAAAAGATGTCAAGATAATCAAATAAGTGGGTCTTCATTGTTTCTTAAATTTCGTGATATGGATGTCTATTCTATATTTTGTGATCTCAAACTTTGTGAGATTACTTTGAGAAAATATTATGATGGTCAAAAAACTTGATTTTTTTTGGAAAGTTTATAATTATTTTTGGATAGTAATTGTGTAATAATTATAGAAAATCAAAAATATCCATTATTGCATATTTGTTTTTTACAGAAACATTTTCTTTTTAAATGTAAATGAATATATTCTTCTGAATAATATTACAACAAAAATTACAGTTGCAGAAAATAGAACTGTCTAGAAATGTTGTCACTAAACAGTATTTTATAACATTTAGTGATATTATAAAAATTACAAAAAAAAATTAAACTTTTAAAGCATAAATTAATAGATTTACTAGATATTAAAACAAACTCACATGGATTTTTAAAACAAATATCAAACAAAGAATATTTCATTCATTTTGCAAACTGAATCTGCTCCACCTGAAATTTGATGATGAAACAATGCTTTGTTTTGCTTAAAATCGAATTTTTTAAATAATTCTAAAAATAAAATATGATTTTTAAATTTTATTTAATTTCTAAACAAAAATATCTATGAAATGAGCTCAAATTTATTATATTCTGATAAATAATAATGGTTTTATATTAAAGTGAAAGTTGAAAGCTTAAAGTAAGTGAGAACAAAGGAATCTGTCAGAATACAGGAGGGTTAATTAACAAATCACTATTCATTAGTTCATAATTTTGCTGTTTTTTTTTTTAAAAAATGCAATGAAATATCACTACAGATAGCATAAAACTTGAAGCTAAGTGAATATCCACCAATTGCCATGTTTAACCAAAATCCTTTGACTTGTTTATTGAATAACTTAATTGTTCAATCAATAATAAAAAGAATGTTTGTTCTATGAAATCAATAAAAAATAGTAGAAGATACTTTGTCATTAGGCATTTCGATATTTTTTTTATAGAACACCCATTAAATAATTATTTATTCATTGATCTGGCTAAACAGAGATAATTTTCTCAATACTTATTAAGGTTTTGCATTTAACTATATTAGATATATTTACATTTATAATGAAACATTTTTTATTTAAAATAACAGAAAAGTGACTAAAAGATAAAATTAATTATAATCTCATTCACTTAACCTAATTAGAATGACTCATAAATACTATAGTGAAATATTTAAAATACAAAACCAAAATAATATATCTATATATAAATGATATAATAAAATTGTTTTATAAATATGCCCAGTGTTAACATTGCTAAATATTCATGGAAAATAAATATAAATCTATGCCAAGAAAGTGAAGGTATTTATTTATGAATAAATAGATGATTAGAACTATTAAGGAATTTAATTATAAATTTTTGTAGTCTTGATAAACTGTTTATTTTTTCATATTGTATGAAATTATTTACTTTTTAAAGGTCAAGGTGGTTTTATTATTTTTATAGCACATCCATTCTGTAAGTAATTTATATCACTTGTGTATTAATAATAAATTCAAGGTGAGAATTTAAAAATTAATGAAAATTTATGAGATAACTTAAAGTCTGCAGTAGGGACATTTATTAATCACAAGATATTCCATTTTTCTCAATAGAAACTGCTAAAAGCTAAGTATTTATATATAAATCATTTACTAATAAATAATAAAAAGATGTCAATCGTTGGTGGCCTTGTAGTTAGCATAGCTGCCTTCCAAGCAGCTGGGCCGGATTCACTTCCCGGTCAACGCTTTGACACATGAAAAAATAAAAAGATGAGTAACGGATTCTTTTTAAATTATTACTTATAAATGTTTATTACACTACAATATTGGTGTTAAAATTTTTTTTTAATATAAAAGAACTTTAAAAAAAACAGCACTCCAATATGTAGAAAAGTTGATGTTAACATTATTTTATTCACGTCTTACTAACTAGATTTGTTCAGACTTTGCAATCTTATTAATTTGAATCTGTTATTCTTTCTGTCGTAAAGAGATTAGCCAATTTCATTTCTAATGACATTGTGAACAATGATTTTAAAAGTTTTTTTTCTAATTATTGTATATACCTGTCTGTTGTAGAGAGGGTTACATTATTTCTCAACATAAGAAATTATACACGTCAAAAAATATAAATTCATTTTTTTTACTAACAAAAAATATATATACTTCGTTAAATTAAACTGGACAACAAAATTTTATTGCATCCACAAAAATACTTGTTCGTACTTAATTGGAGTGTGCTGCTCTCAAATCTGACATTAGTTTTACTCTGTAAGCTACAGTTTTTTTGCAATTCAAGATTTTAGATTTTCATCTTATTGTAATATTTTCAACATTTAGTTTAACATAATGAAGTCGAATGTTTTCTTAGGCATCATCTTTGTGAAAATATAATAATTTATATAATGTAGTAAATACACTAATACACTAAAAGATATGACTGCATCAGAATTTGTCTACAATTTTGAAATAGAACACATTAGAACACTTATATTAATCATAAAATTTGTGCAAAACATTTACTTCTATATATATTTAAACTCTTTTTACTCTCCATACTAGTTCTCCATCTCTCCAACTCCCTATTCTTTATTAATGCATTTTTTCTTTTATTCCACTCCTTACCACTATAACACTCAACAATCATCCTAACACAATCAACCCACCTTTTGTACAAGTATACTGATATAAATTCATTATCCAAATCTTCTGTATGCTGCATTACCTTTCTCACCTATCTTGTTGCCTGCCCTTTACTTGTAACCTAATCAGATACTATTTGGCTATTCTTCTATTATTCATAAACTGCAATCTACCAAACATTTTCATTTTACTTTTTGCATCTCTCATATGAAAACTTGACCATCCCATTTCTCCTTGAATTGCCTCCTTTGCTGTCCGTACATCTGCATCCAATGCATGTCTTCCTACTTCCCTTTGAACTTTTTCTAAATAATCTAATACCCCTTTACTAACACATAATGCATCATTACCATATGTTAACCCTGCTACTGCAACTCTCTTCCATATAATTCTAGCTACATCATATTTATTATATGAA